>PVJN01010168.1:0-58234 GCA_004026805.1 Lasiurus borealis | reverse complement strand
ATGACAGGAAGGTGGCACGGGTGGGTGTCAGCGGCTGAGCAGGACGGACCAGGCTGGCCAGAACCAGAGCGGAAGTCGTGCTGGGCTGTGACTCGGGTGGAGGGGTGAGGAGGGTAGAAGAGACGCAGTAGCAAGCCGAGGCAGTGATGGTGAGTGTGAACCAAGACAGGGCAGGCCAGATGGCTGAGGCTGGGGAGCCAACTTTCCGGCTGCAATCCCAGAGCCAAACCAAATGTTAAGTCCAGCCTGGCGAGGGTAGCTCAGAGGTAGATCATCAATCTATGGACCAGGAGGTCAGAGTTCAATCCCCAGTCAGGGCACATGCCAGGATTGTGGGCTCAGTCCCCAGTGTGGGGTGTGCAGGACCCAGCTGATCAATGATTCTGTCTCATCATTGATATTTCTCTCTCTCTCTTTCCCTCTCCCTTCATCTCTGAAATCAATAAACATATATTAAAAAACAAGACAAAACGTTAAGTCCGTTTAAGTCAAGGCCAATTTTAATCTATGCTTTGCTGGTGATATAAGACATGTAGCTATATCAATAATGCCCATGCATTAAAAAACAAAACAAACAGACAAAAAAAAGCCAAAACCAGTTTGGCTCTGTGGATAGAGCGTTGGCCTGTGGACTGAAAGGTCCCAGGTTTGATTCCGGACAAGGGCATGTACCTCGGTTGTGGGCACATCCTCAGTGGGGGGCATGCAGGAGGCAGCTGATCAATGTCTCTCTCTCATCGATGTTTCTGGATCTCTATCCCTCTCTCTTTCTCTCTGTAAAAAAACAATAAAATATATTAAAAAAAATATATATATGTGTGTGTGTGTGTGTGTGTGTGTGTGTGTGTGTGTGTGTATTTAAAACCCTGGCCTTCCCAGAAAGCTCAGTTGTTTAGAGCATCATCCTGATGTGCCAAGGTTATGGGATCTATCCCCAGTCAGGGCGCAGACAAAAGTCAACCAATGAATGCATAAATAAGAGGAACAATAAGTGTTTCTCTCGCTCCTTCTCCCCTCCTCTATCTCTCTAAATCCAGAAATAAATAATTTTTTATAACAGATAACCCTGCCAGACCGGTTGAGTGTCAGCCTATGAACCAGGAGGTCATGTTTCGATTCCCGGTCAGGACACGTGCCTGGGTTGTGCGCTTGATCCTCAGCAGGGGGCGTGCAGGAGGCAGCCGATAAATGATTCTCTCTCACCAATGGTGTTCCCAACTCTCCTCGCCCTTCTTTTCTCTGACATTAATAAAGACCTTTTTTTAAATGATACCTGTGTCTCAGTTATAGCTTTAGATTGCAAATCTTGTGTCACATCACATTTGGCAACCGATACTAATGACTTTACTGAAAACAGGATAGTTAGAATGGAATGGAAAGTGAAACACACCCAAGCCCATTATCATATTAGCAAATAACTTCCTTATTATATTAGGACATTAGCAGATATTCAGTCTTGAAGATGATCCATGATATATATTCCACAGTTATCACGGGAGCATAATTTTTTTAAATGATTTGTCCCAAGTTTCTATTCACCCATCCTAGCAATAGAGCGCAGTGTCAGAGATACAACAGCTGCCTGGGAATCTTGTCCCACGACCAAGTTCACGGCTCTCCACAGTTATATCTGGTCTCGCCCACCCCCGAGCAAACACAAGAGATTTTTGTCATTCTTGGCAGCGGGCAATCGAAGGAGCAAGACATGCGGGCGGGGTTCCAGGGGCGGAATGTCCCTCCACCTGTTTTGTGCTGAGAGACAGACTCCTCGGGGTGAGGCGGCCGGGGGGCTGTGTCCTGGAGCGGCAGCTGAATGTGCCAGCAGGACCCTGGGCAGCAGGAAGTGGGCACGGAGGCCGGGCATTCGGGAGAGCTACATGCAGAAAAGACACTTGAGCAAACTGCTTTCTGCTAGACTGAGGACCCGATGGGAAATGAAGACGTACCTGGTGCTCACTGTTCTTACACAACCAAGGTCAGATTTTCAACTCTTACTTATTCTGGTATTTCTCAGCAAAAGTGCTATGGCAATGTACACAGGCAATAAAAACTCTCTCTTTCTCTCTCTCTCTTTTTTTTTTTTTTTTTAGAAAAGTGCTACTGCTGTATTGCGCTCTTGCTTGCAAAGCTCCTCCATCCCAAAGCAACAGCTTCACACCACAAACAAGCACAACCACAGCGGGAAGGTTCCTCTAGGACAGCGGTTCTCAACCTGTGGGTCGCGACCCCTTTGGGGGTTGAACGACCCCTTTCACAGGGGTCGCCTAAGACCAGCGGAAAACACCTATTTCCCATGGTCTTAGGCACCAACACACCGCTCCTCGGTGTAGCAAAGTGTAGCCATGTAGTTTACTGTTGTCATATGAAGACTGTTACCCATGCTACACCACGATTCAAGACATTTCATTTATTTGTAATTAGAAATAAATATTTCACAATATATAATTACATATTGTTTTTTGTGATTAATCCCTATGCTTTAATGATGTTCCATTTGTAACAACGAAAATACATCCTGCCTATCAGATATTTACATTACAGTTCATCACAGTAGCAAAATGACAACGATGAAGTAGCAACGGAAATCATTTTATGGTTGGGGGTCACCACCCCATGAGGAGCTGTCTTAAAGGGTCGCAGCCTTAGGAAGGTTGAGAACTGCTGCTCTAGGGTGACTGACAGGTGACTTATTCTGACTCTCAAAGGGACAGCTCCATGGATGGGAGGGCGGACTGCGCCAGCTTGCTTGTTGACCATTTCTCGTGTGATGTCTTGTGAACAAAAAGCTGGGCTACAGTCTGGCCTCTCCGGCCTGGCAGACAAAACCCCATCACTCAGCGGCCCCCGGACTGGGAAGACGTGAGGCAGGAAGGACTGCCTCCAGAGCTGAGCGCGCCTCTCCTGAGGAGGTGGGCAGGTGGCAGGAGGGGGCGCAGGCACAGGCTGGTGTGAATTTTGTGCTGTGGGCCCGGTGCCTTCTAGAACCTGGTTTTACAACCTAGAAGCCCAGCAGTTTGGAAGAATTCCTCCAGCAACTTTGAGTTTTTCAGGAAATGCGAAATTGTTTACTCAAAATGCAACCTCGAGGATGACTTTTATTTTATTCTTTATTTTTTTAAATATATTTTATTGCTTTTTTACAGAGAGGAAGGGAGAGAGATAGAAAGTCAGAAACATCGATAAGAGAGAGACATCAATCAGCCACCTCCTGTACGCCCCACAGTGGAGATGTGCCCACAAGCAAGGTACATGCCCCCGACCGGAATCGAATCTGGGACCTTTCAGTCCACAAGCCGATGCTCTATCCACTGAGCCAAACCGGTCTCGGCTCGAGGATAACTTTTCGTTAGAAGGAAAAATCTTGACTCTGGTTTCCTCTTAAGAAAATAAATTCATTATTATGGGACAAATGTGTTTGCTTATAAACAAAGTCTTTCAAAACAGACCTTCTTTAATAGGAGGACAATCCTATTAAAATAGATTTTAGTTTAATTTCAGTGTGAAGTGGAAGAAAACATACTCTCCTAGAGAAGAGTGTTTAAGGGGTGTAGTTTTTCCCATTATTTTCATTAAAAACTGACAAAGAGTGGCTAACCTCCCATTAAACTCCGCATCGAATTCATGGAAAGTGCTGGATATTTGGAAAGACTGCCCTGGGAGAGGCCATGGAAAATTCCAGGCCTCTGTGCCCACAGGGACTTCCTCGTGGACGGTCCCGGATCTGAGACCTCGCCTCTCGGCTGGGGCTGCAGGGAAGGGTAGCCACCAGGAGAGGCAAACCCTGCTGGGCCGGGAGCCAGGGGACCCCATTCTAAAGCCTGAGCCCCTTCCAGGGAGCTGCGGGGGGCCCTGTCCTGGAGTGGCAGATCCCCGAGCCCAGGCAGAGCGTGCACCTCACTCTCACAGGGTGGAGAAATGCGGGCAGCAGCATCTAGCACCAGCCTGCCTCCTCCCGTCGGCTGGCACAGAGCGAGCGGTTTCCGTTGGCCCAGAAGTGCATTTGTTCATGAGACGGCAGCGCCGCTCAGAGACCCATCCTAGGCCGGCCGTGTGCTCCGTGCCGGGGTGTGAAGGTGAGTGAGACTCAGGGGCCCAGTGTCAGGATTGTCCAAAACTGATTGTCCAGAATTATTCTGGACAATCCAGCTGGGACCCGTATTCCTCATCCTCACTCTCCCTCCACAGGTGTTACACCCAAACTTTGTAAGGGACCTGTGTCTCCCTTCCATAGCACCCGAGATGGGTGCTGGACGCTGCTCTGGCAGGGAAATACTGTAAAAGCCAGCATCCAGCCCCAGTGGCTGATTCTGAGTCTGACCACCTCCACCGCCACGTCTCTCACTCTTGCCCTGGAGGAGGGCGGCAGGGGCAGCTGCCTTCCCTGCATGTCTGCCATGGCGTCCAGCAGAGAACGCTCCTCTCTCTGGTTGGTTCTTGCGCTTAAGTTTCCCAGTGAAGCACGCAGATTGCATGGATGCATGAGGCCCGGCTGCACGACAGGGCTGAGCACGTGAGGATCCGTCCTAGTCAGCAGTGCTCCCCAGCTTCTGACACTGCATGCGCAGCTGAGATCACCTGTTCCAGAACTCCTGTCCTTCTGTCCTTCCCTTCTGGTGGGGTTGCCGAGGGAGGGAGTGGGAAACGCTCAGGGAGCCTGCAGCCTGTCCTAGTGGGAGACAAAGGCGGGGCCAAGGCACTCCAGGGCGCCTTCTCCAGCAGCTTGGCTCCTCCGTGACCTTGACCCTGACTCTGACCCTGTCTATCTGAAACCTCCCTCAACGATTGATTGACTGTACAGATGTTTGTTTCATGTCTCCATTCATTTAGTCAATCACAGCTGTATGAACCTAAGAGATAATGGACAGGAAAGTGCCTGGAAAATGTGTAAAGCTCTGTCCAGCTAACGTTATTTGAATATCAAAGGTGTCTAGCATTTATTAGTTTTATCTCTGTCCATTCCATTCCTTCTTTGTTTTTGTTTTTTGTGGGTTTTTTAAAAAATATATTTTATTCATTTTTTACAGAGAGGGAGAGGGACAGAGAGTCAGAAACATTGATGAGAGAGAGACGTCGATCAGCTGCCTCCTGCATGCCCCCCAGTGGGGATGTGCCCGCAACCCAGGTACATGCCCTTGACAGGAATCGAACCTGGGACCCTTCAGTCTGCAGGCCGACGCTCTATCCACTGAGCCAAACCGGTTTCGGCTGAGAATATTTTTCCCATTGATTTTTAGAGAGTGTGGAAAGGAGGGAGGAAAGAAGGGAGGGAGGGAAGGAGGTTAATGTGAAAGAAGGGATCGATTGGTTGCCTTCTACATACCGATCGGACCTACAACCCAGGTACATGCCCTTGACTGGAAATTGAGCCTGTGACCCTTAGGTTCACAGGCCACCGCCCAAACCACTGAGAACCACTGGCCAAGGCTGCTCTAAATATTGCCTTAATATTATATAAGTGAATACGTGACCTCTAAAATATTCTAACAACACATACACATACACATGAAAGTGATGGTCTCATGTATGTAAATGATGCCACAATCGAGCTACTTTTAAAAAGGGGTGACACATGCAGAGTGCTTTCGTGGGAGTCTAGTCAGAAGGCAGAAGCGGTGGCAGGTGCTGCAGAGGGAGTTGAACACAGGGGATGGGCGAGGTGCGAGGCCAGAGAGAGCCCCACACCCACCCGAGGCTCGAGGGGTGGAGGGGAAGGCAGTGGTGCTGAGCCTGCCAGCAGGGGCTGGGGACCCAGACAGCACGCTACCTGCCACCCTCAGAAGCAGAGAGGGGAGACAGAGCCCAGCTCCTCCCCTCCTCTCATCTCATTCTCCATGTCCCACCACCGGCCACTTCTGGAAGGGCATCGAAGAAAATAGCTCCCAGGGCTGCCAAGCCCAGCCTGGGGGCGGCAGAGAATAGATCTGAGAGCAAATGGGCCAAAGCCCACCAGGTGCCGCTTAAAATAACACACAGAAATAGCACCGGGACGCAGGCCGTGCGCTAAATGCATCGCCTCGTTTTCACAGGGATGGGATCCAGCTAACATGAGAGCAGCTTGAGTCGCCGAATTGGGTACAGCAGCCGGGCGCAGAGGGGGGCAGCCGCAGGGAGGGGCGTGCAGGGGAGGTGCACTCCCCGAGGAAGGAAAGGCAGGTCGCATGGGGAGCTCCCAGGGCAGGTGTGGGTGCAGGTCTGGTTCCCACGCAGCCAGGCCAGGCCCACTCAGCAGACAGGGGGAAGGGGGCGGGGTCACAGCCGAGGAGTCAGAGATTTTAAACATCAGAGAACCCAGGTTTCCACTCCTGACTTCTGCGAAAGGAGGAACCAGAACGCAGAGAAGTGATGGGGGCGGTCCCAGCAGGCCAGAGGGCAGACGCCTATTTCTTTCTTTCTTTCTTTCTTTCTTTCTTTCTTTCTTTCTTTCTTTCTTTCTTTCTTTCTTTTTTTTATTGATTTTTTTTACAGAGAAGAAAGGAGAGGGATAGAGAAATAGAAACATCGATGAGAGAGAGACATCGATCAGCTGCCCCCTGCACGCCCCCTACTGGAGATGTGCCCGCAACCAAGGTACATGCCCTTGACCGGAATCGAACCTGGGACCTTTCAGTCCTCAGGCCAACACTCTATCCACTGAGCTAAACTAGTTAGGGCTCCACACACCTCCTTGTATATGTTTTTGCAACTCTCAAAGAGCCTGTCATGACCCACGTAACGTTTTCCTCATCTTTTGGGTGCCCTCGCATTGGGGGTGCCCCACCCATGAGTTGGCTGGCCTGCAGGTGAGCCTGCGCTGAGGGGCAGCCCCTTTGCGCATGCCAAGACACCCAGCTGAGGCTGTGCTCACCCAGCTGAGGCTGTGCTCAACAAGTCTGTGTTCCTATTTTTAACCACGTGGACTCAGACCTGCTCCTTCCCTTCCCCACAGAGCACACGCTCTGCAATTCTGATCTTTATCTCTTTCGGTCAATACTCTCACCTTGCAAGGCAGGAAGGTCAGCGGAAGGCCTGAAGGTCTGGCTAACCGTAAAGGAAGGCTGAGGTGACACATGATTTCCTCGAACTGACTTCAGCAGCTCGAGCAAGAGGAAGGCCACAGGTCAGCAGAGTGCTGATGAACACGGGCTTTTGAAATGGACGTGGCTGGTTTGACTTGTGGCCTTTCATTTGGCCACGTGATCTTGGGCAAGTTACTTGACACAGCTCAGCCCAAGGTTTATCCTCTACAGGACGCGGTCATTCTAAAGAGGTCAGTCTTTCCATCAGCATCTGGTCCACTCCTACCGAGTACCAGGCACTGTTCTTGAAAAGAGAGATATAAGAGGGAACAAAGATTCCTGTCCTCACATAAGCTGCATGCCAGGGGGAGAAGATAGACAACAAAAATGACCAAACAGCCCTAACCGATTTGGCTCAGTGGATAGAGCGCAGCCCTGCAGATTCAAGGGTCCCAGGTTCGATTCTGGTCAAGGGCATGTACCGTATTTTTTAGGGTATAATACAACTTTTTAACCCAGGAAAATCTTCTCAAAAGTCAGGAGTCGTCTTATACGCCGGGTGTTGTCTTATAGGGCGAGTATATCCCAAACTCTATATTTTTAACTGGAAAAGTTGGGAGTCATCTGCCCAATCATCTTATACTCCAGAAAATATGGTATCTTGGTTGTGGGCACATCCCCAGTATGGGCTGTGCAGAAGGCAGCTGATAGATGTTTCTCACTCATCGATGTTTCTAACTCTCTCTCCCTCTCCCTTCCTCTCTGTAAAATATCAATAAAATATATTTTAAAAAATGAACAAATAGCCGAGACCGGTTTGGCTCAATGGATAGAGCGTCGGCCTGCGGACTAAAAGGTCCCGGTTGGATTCTGATTGGGGGCATGTACCTTGCTTGCGAGCACATCTCCAGTGTGGGGCGTGCAGGAGGCGGCTCATCGATGTCTCTCATTGATGTTTCTGACTTTCTATCCCTCTCCCTTCCTCTCTGTGAAAAATCAATAAAATGTATTTTAAAAAATGAACAAACAGATTATACTAGTCTATTATGTTAGAAAGGAAAGGGGCGAGGCAGTGTTGGCAGGGCTGCTGTTTTAGATGGATTGACCAGAAGACCCCGAGTGACGAGGTGATGGTGATGTAGCAGCAGGTGGACATGCAGAGGGGCAGCCTTCCAGACAGAGGGACACCCGGAGGCAGGAGCAGACCCAGGATGTTTGAGGAGCAGTGGCTCTGCCTGGGAGGGTGGGGACACGTGGAGGGAAATGAGGTCAGAGAGGGAGAGAGCCCGGGAGTGGCATGGCTGACTCACGTTTGAATGGGATCCCTGGGCTGCTGGGCAGGCTTAGGAGGGCGGGGGAGGGAGGGCACTGGGAAACCACTTAGGAAACCACAGCAGGGAGCCAGGTGAGAGACCACGTATGGGATGTCCTTAAGGTGGCGCCTGGCATGAACCAATTGTGTGACCTGAATCTACATACATAAGATATACTCCTTACGTATATCTGATCTTTATCTCTTCCGGTCAATACTCTCACCTTGCAACTCTGGAAGGTCATCTGAAGGCTTGAAGGTCTGGTTAACCGTGAAGGAAGGCTGGTTAACCGTAAGGGAAGATCTGGCAGAGAATACCTCAGCTTGGTTCTTTCCTACAACTTTCTCAGCCATCCATCTGCTGCCATCATCACTATCTTTCTACAGCTCTGCTCCTAAGCTTCTTCCCCTTCCCCTCTTCCTCTGCCTCCTGCTCAGTCTTCTGTCTGACCTTTTTTTAAAAATATATATTTTATTGACTTTTTACAGAGAGGAAGGGAGAAGGATAGAAAGTCAGAAACATCGATGAGAGAGAGAGATCAGATCTGTCGCCTCCTGCACGCCCCACAAAGGAGATGTGCCTGCAAGCAAGGTACATGCCCCAGACCGGAATCGAACCTGGGACCTTTCAGTCCGCAGGCCGACGCTCCATCCACTGAGCCAAACTGGTCTCGGCTGTCTGACCTGCTTTACTCTTATGAATGGTCTGTTCTTCCAGGGCACAGTCCTGGGGGTTGGTCTTGAGTCTTGGGGGGAGAGCAGTGTAGCTCTTGGCTTGTTGGTTCCAGAGGGCACATCAGAAGGATGACGGAGGCGGGAACGGAAAGTGCCCCAGAGAGGGCTTTGCAAGAGGGCTGCTTGATGCCACAGCAGAATAGCCTGCCCAGAGTTCAGCCAGAAAGCGAGCCCCTCTTGGTGGTTCAGGGGGCACCTAAAAGGTCGCTGAGGCAGGGAGTTTGAGGCTGACATGATCACCGGAAATCAGGAAGTATAGGACATCAGTGACTTCCTGTTTCTCACCCTCCTTTCCGGGAGCCACGGAGAGCAAAGATCCAAAGGCCATTTGCAGGAAATCAGGAAGTAGAGGCACACCATGCCAGTAAGCCCCCCACCTTCAGCACCAAAGCAAAAGATTCTCAGAAGGACCTCCTTGACACTAGCCACCACCGGGTGTCACAATATGGGGTAAATTGTCACCGAGGGCAGGAGGGTATTCCCAGAAGCCACGCTGACAACAGGACTGCCAGCCATGACTTAACTAGACACAGAAGTGTCTGAAAATCACATGAATGCACCCCATTAGAGCTTAACTCACTGTGTCCCCAGCTTAACTTTCCCCTAGAGAGAGCCCTAAGACACCATGGCCATGCTAGTCCCCCTGACCAGGCGACAGAAGGGACGTCAGAGAAGAGAGAGAGAGGGCCTTGACTGATTGTGATTTTAAATCCCTATTGCTAATTTTATTAGAACCCATGACCTCTCCCAGGCCCTGCGTGGTGTTACAGGTGACGGCCCCTGGAGCGTAAGCCTCCCATGGGAAATCGCCTCTGCCTAGAACAGAGGGACTTGAACTTCACCGCCAGACAGCCGTCCCAGCTGAGGAAGGGGCTTCAGGCCAGTGTGCAGGGTTCGCTGGGCCAGAACGGTTCATTCAGCTTGGAAGCTGCTCAGAGCAGTACTGGGTAATTTATTAAATGTATACAAGTTTGAATTAGTGGATAATGAGCCACTTCGTGTAGCCTCAACATTAAGACACGGAGTCACTCCTCTTTAAGTAACTAGGCCCCCAGCTTGTCCTCAGAACAAAACTGTATTGAGCTATGTGGGTGCTAAGCTCACAAGCAAGCACCGACCCTACTTGTAGGAGCCCTCAGGGGAAGAGACAGATCACCCAGTCACCAGCCACGTCTGGAAAAACTCAGGTCCTGCTAGGGTACAGGAGGACGGGTCCTAAACCAGTGGAGGTGGCAGGAGAGACGCAAGGATTCATTCCCCCAGCAGTGACTTGTGGAACTATTCTTTGCCCACAGGAGCTGCTCGGCAAACCTCGGCTCCCGAGCCACATGCGGCTCTTTGGCCCCTTGAGTGTGGCTCTTCCATAGAATACCATGGCCTGGGGGGAGTCTATATTGAAGAAGTGGCATTAGAAGAAGTTTAAGTATAAAAAATGTGGCTCTCCAAAGAAATATACATCTTTGTACTGTTGGTACAGTGGTACCTTGAGATACAAGTGCCCTAACATACGAGATTTTTGAGATAGGAGCCATCGAGTGAGCGATTTTTGCTTTGAAATACGAGCAACAGTTGAGATAGGAGTCATCGCGTGAATCGGCCGGCTGCACACGACCCACCAGTTTACCGTGACTCGAGCGTCTCATAGTTTCCCACGCCTCAAGGTGACGGAACGAATTAAACTCGTATCTCAAGGTACCACTGTATTTGGCTCTGTGGACCAATGAGTTTGCCGACCACTGCACTAAGTTACGATGAGCAGAAGCTGTCTGCTGGGGAGACAGGGCCACAGATTCCGGCTGCCTCCGTCTGTAAATGACCACTGATGGTGGCCTCCAGGAAGGACAGAGCAGGTGCCCACGAGGGCAGGGCATATGCAGGAGGGTTGGCAGATAGGACAGGTGTCAGACGGGGCCCAGGGCACTGAGGACCAGAGCCAGTGCTAACCAGTGGAAGAGAAGGGGAAGGGCTAGGGGGAATCTTCTAGGCTAGTAGTTGGCAAACTCTTTAGTCAGCAGAGCCAAATACCGACAGCACAACGATAAAAATTTCTTGTGAGAGCCAATTTTTTTTAAACTTAAACTTCTTCTAATGCCACTTCTTCAAAATAGACTCACCCAGGCTATGTATTTTGTGGAAGAGCCACACTCAAGGGGCCACAGAGCCACATGTGGCTTGCGAGCCTCGATTTGCTGACCACTATTCTAAGCAAAAGGAGCGGGACAAAGGCCCAGGACAGGCAGAGCTGTGGGAGAGAAATAAAAAGAGGCTGGGGGGTGGCTGGGAGAGGTCGGGAGTGGAATGATAGGAACAGGCTGGCGGTCCTGAGACCAGGGGGAGCCCCAGAAGGTTCTGAGCGGGGAAGAGAAGTGGTGCCCGTGGCATTCACCCAGATGGCTCCGGCGGCGGTGAGACTATTGGGTTACCCGGGCTGCCTGGCAGAGCTGCCTCCCAGTGACTTCCCTTTCTCACCCCGCTTTCCAGCAGCCACGGAGATCCGAGTCAATGCGGGCCGATAGGCGGCTGAAAGCGCCCCAACAATGGAGCGCTGTGTGCTGGGAGGAGAGCACCCGGCCCAGCCAGGCCAGGCAGATCCCATCTCCCTCCGCCTCCTGCAGGCCAGGCGCGCCCCGGGGCCCCTCGCCCTCTCCGGCACCCACTTTCCACCCCGTCTGTGAACTGGGGAGCGCGAGGCCTCCTCCGCTGCGTTGATGGAGCAAAAGAAAGAGGGTTGCCAATCACCTGGCAGAACGCAGGGCACACCCGCTGTCACTGCGAGTAACTGCCATGCAGTGAAGCCAGTCAGAGGAAGATCTCTAACCAAAAGTCACACCAGCGAGAACTGGGCATAGAGCACAGGCTCATATATGTACGTATGTGCCACATTATACATGAGGACACATTTTTTAAAATATATTTTATTAATCTTTTACAGAGAGGAAGGGAGAGGGATAGAAAGTCGGAAACATCAATGAGAGAGAGACATCGATCAGCCGCCTCCTGTACACCCCACACTGGGGATGTGCCTGCAAGCAAGGTACATGCCCTTGACCGGAATAGAACCTGGGACCTTTCAGTCAGCAGGCCGACGCTCTATCCACTGAGCCAAACCGGTTCAGGCAGGACACGTTTTTATAGACAGCTGTCTAAGAAAATCGTGCTAACACTGGTGTTGGAAAACAAGTCTAGATAACTTATGCAATTAAGATACACACAATGCAGTTTAAAATCTGTCTCAGTAAGCTCTCGCACATGAACTGCCTGGTCGCTGCCTTTTCCCATATGCAGGCGCTCTCTGGAGAAACTGAACGCCTTTGTTAGCCTGCCCACCCTCCGGATGCACAGCACTAACTTCTCCAGGATGATTTTATTTTATTTATTTATTTTTTAAAAAAATATATTTTATTGATTTTTTACAGAGAGGAAGGGAGAGAGATAGAAAGTCAGAAACATCGATGAGAGAGACATCGATCAGCCGCCTCCTGCATGCCCCACACTGGAGATGTGCCCGCAAGCAAGGTACATGCCCCCGACCAGAATCAAACCCGGGACCTTTCAGTCCGCAAGCCGACGCTCTATCCACTGAGCCAAACCGGTCTCGACCAGGATGATTTTATTTATCTGTTTCTCCGGAGCCACCCGAGAGCCTGGCCCTCAGTCATAGCTGCTCATTAAATACTTCCAGAAAGGAAACATTAAAGCATGAATGGATGTATCTAACTTCTGAGTCTGACAACTGTATTTTATGAGCCAAAATCACGACATGCTGTTTGTTCTACAGAATATGCGTGTCCTAGAGAGACGGCTTGAACTGCTTGAAATCCAGACCGACCTGGAACTTTCAGGATAGATAATCGGCATGTGCCTCAAAATAACTGGGTCTGTTTAAAGGAGCTACGACAAGTAGCTATAATGAGTCCCCCGGTGACCTTGGGTGACGGTGGTTGTTCCAGCATAAAAACTGGTCCGAGTCCTTGGCTCCCAGTAGAGAGAACGATCTGGAAGATTTTAAAGGATGTCTGTCCGGCCACTGCCACGAGGACCCTGGATCGGCTTTTCTCTTATCTCATCGGGATAATGAATGCGCGGCCCCGATCAGACATCTCCTGGCACCGAAAGAGCCGGCGAGACAGCCATACATTCTGTTTGCGAAGCGCAGCTGAGCCCGGCTCAACAGAGTGGCGATTCAAAGGCGGGAAATAAAATATGCGGCCGGGTGCGGAGCGGGGAACAAAGAGCCCAGTATGACAATGGACAGGGGAGCGGGGCCCATCTCAGACCCCCGGCGGGAAGAGGCGGAAGAGGAGTGAACCCGAGAAGGAAGCCTGAAAGGAGAGAAAAGGCCGATCCTAATGAAGGCTCGAGGACGTTGGCTTAAAGAGTTTTGTTTTTTTTTAATCGGGTTTATAGGAGTGTAACTTCCACAATGAAAGTACAGTACCCTCTTAGCAGAGAGCACTACGCCTTTAAAGCATCACATCCAGCTGGGTGGCTGCCATGACAGAGATGCAGAACAGTGTCATCATCCCCACGTGCCCTCCGGCCTCTGGGTCATCAGCTCCTTCCTCACCCTGGGCTCCCGGCAACCACTCCTCTGTTTCCTGTTCCCCTAGTTTTGCCCGCTTTAAAGATATGTAACTGAATAACAAAACTTAAAATGGGGAGGAGGGAGGAACTGAGATTTTTTCCTATCTCCCACTCACTTCCTGCACCTTTGAATAGCATCGCTTAGTGAACTTATGTATATATTAAGGATCTATTATTTGTCACATCTTTTATGTACATCTTCTTTGATTTTTTTCAGCTTGTCCACGAAGGAGGCTTCCCCATTTCCCAGGTGGGGAAGGCACCCAAACAGGTCTCAGGCTGGTGAGAGGCAGAGCTCAGATTCGAAATCCACGTTGACAAAAAAATGTCACCATGGCTTACCTCGAGGTGATCGATTATAGCTAGTCTGTGCTTGCTTCTTTAGACATTATTTGTACTAGCAAGGTTTTCGACAATGAATGTGTACTACTTTTATGAAAATGTGTAAGTAAATATGTAAATACATACTACACACATGCACACATATATACAACATCTGTCTCCAAAGCTCTTTGCTGAGCAAAGGGGGGAAAAATAGGGGAAAAAAAAAAGTTTAGAAGGGGATAAAGGAAAGGATCCTCTTAAGCCACTGGTATCTGTTCAGAAATGAGAAACCAGATTTACCCGGAGAGCCAGAGCACAGCTTTGCACTAGAGTCTAACATCTCTCCTTCCAAAACATGAGCCCTGGGGGCCTGTAGACACCCCAGAGATTGCTCCAGACCCTCCCTTCTCTCCCCCTCCCCTTTCCCAGCAATCCCGAACCTCTTCCTGCCTCATCTGCATCCCCAAACACCTGGTGGGAGCAAGCTAACCACCGCAGGCAGGTGAGTACACAGGGCCTCTCCCCTCTTCTGTGAGGCAGCCATGTGGATAAGGAGGCCAAGGCAAAGGGAACGCAGGGCAGTGTTTACTGGGAGGGAGGGGGTCACATTGGATGCGGCTATGCTGAGGGACTATTACTCAGCACAGTGCTCAAGGGGACTCAGGAGGCCGTCCGCTGGCCATTAGGCAGAAGCCATTTATTGTTTGTTCCAGAAAACATTTCAGGGATGTGACAAAAATGTATATGATACGTTTATAAATAGACTAGCTACTAGAAGTGGGTACCCAAATGGAAAAACTATGAACTATAACCCCTACTTCCCATGAGAATTTCAGAGGGGTCACAGGCCTAACTAATAAAAATGAAAACATAAATCTTCTGGAATATAAAGGAAGGGAATCTTTACAACTTCTGGTAAGCAACAGCTTCTTAGGGTAAAAGGAGCAATTACCATTTCAAAATTGAATAACTAGGTTATACCCAAAGGTAAAACTCTTGCTCCTAAAAAGACAATGTTTGTGAAATACAGAAGAAATCCACAAACTGATCTACAATATTTGACAAACATATCTGACCAAAAACTAGTATCTAGAATATGTAAAAAACTCCCCTACCTCAAGAATTAAACACACACACACACACACACACACAAAAAAAAAAAAAAAAACCACAAAAAAAAAAACCTCAATGTGGATTTACTTGAACAGACATTTCACAAAGGAAGAGTTGTTTAAAGATGCTCAATACCATTATTCATCAGGGAGTTACAGATTAACGCGACAATGAGATACTGCTATCCACATGAGTGGCTAAAATTTAAAGCGGACTGACAGCATTCAATGTTTGGAGGACACAGAACAACCTACACTCTCAGACACAGTAGCTGATGATACAATCACTTTGGGAAAAAGTCTGACAGTTTCTAGTAAAACTAAACATGCACGTACCCTCTGGCCCAGAAATTCCACTCCTAGGTATGTAGCCAAGAGCTCCGAGAGCATTACGGTAAAGAGACTTACACAAAACATCCATGGCAGCTCTGATGGCTCAACAAACTGAGGTACAGTGGTACCTCGAGATACGAGTTTAATTCGTTCCGTAACCTTGAGGCGTGGGAAACTATGAGACCCGCGAGTCTCAGTAAACTGGTGGGTCGTGTGCAGCCGGCCGATCCGCGCGATGACTCCTATCTCAAATGTTGCTCGTACTTCAAAGCAAACATCGCTCGCTCGATGGACGGCTCATATCTCAAAAATCTCGTATGTTAGGGCACTCATATCTCGAGGTACCACTGTATATCCATACAATAGAATACTCACTGAAAAAATAAAGAACAAGTCCTGAAACACATAAGAGTGTGGATAAATCTTTAAAACATTATGCTGAGTATAAGATTATGTAAGAGTACATGTGTAACTCCATTTATATGAAGTTCTAAAGTAGGTAAAACTAATTATGGTGCAAAAAAAAAAATCAGAACAGTAGTTGCCTCTAAAGTTGTGGGGAAGGAATAGGAACCATGAAGGAACTTGCTGGGTTGGTGGGAATATTCTGTATCTTGATAAGATTTGTGTTACACAAGTGTATCCATTTGTCAATTGAATGGTACATGGGAGGTGTGTGTACTTTGTTGAATGTAAAATTTACCTCAAAAAAACAAGCAAAAATATAACCAAATATTGAACTTTAATGATGTGCATATTTTAGGGGTAAACTGTATAGATATTTGCAACTTACTTTGAAATATGTGAAAAATAATTGATATAACTGTCTAATAATGAAAGTAGAGGAAAAGGTTAACTATGGAATCCAGATGGTGGATATATAAGTGTTAACTATAAAATTATTTCATCTTTTCTAGGTACTTATAAGTTTTTATAGTGAAATGTTGGAAAAAATGGTATCCAAAGACAGATAAACCCTTGAATATCTGTAGGAAATATTCTATCAGTTGTCTGATTGATCTACTTTAATGTAACTTGCTAAATCCATTCCTCTCTGAACATGTACCATATGCCTTGCTCCATACAGAATGATAATAATAGCTCTCTTAGACCATATTTTAACTAAGATGCATAATTTTTCCCACATTTTAGTATTCTGAAATCAGAATGGGCTTTATAACCAATGGCATATCGTAATTGGTGGAATTTTTTTTCAATGGAACATAAAAAAATAGTGTTTCTTAAAATGAATGGCATGTTAAGATTTAACAAAACACAGTGTCTAGTGCTTCATAGTTCAAACCATTTTCATCTTCTTTGGGCCTCACAATATCATGTTTTGGTGAAATGGGTAGTTATTCCTATTCCAAATATAGAAATTGAGGTTCAGAAAGTTTAAATGTGCTCCTTCTCCTAAGTCCTCAGCTAGACGATGATGAAGTCGTAACTGTAACCTGAGCTCTCTAAATTTGAAATATTCTGTTTTCTCCCAATGTCACATAAAATATGTAGAGAATGAAATCTCCTTGGAGACAGGTTCTTGGTTTTATTCTCTACGATGGCACCAGGGTACAGAACATTGCTTGGCACATAGCAAGTATTTACTAAATATTTACTGAATGAATGAATATTACAGAAGAGAATACAAGGTCAGAGGGGAAGGCCCATGGGATGTAGTGAGGTGGAAAGTTTATGACTATCTTGCCATCTCTTCTCTGCTTTGATGCACTGCTCATTAATTATTCAAATAGCACACACTCGAGATATCATCCTCAGCTACACTAAATATACATGCTCTTTAATGACTTGAGAGGCGATCTAATACAATGCCAACTGTACTCATATTTCCAGGAGAAGACCTGGATATAAATCCCTTCTCATTTTAACCACCTGTGAGCATAAAACTTTGGGAGAAATTACTTAACTCTCCTGAGTTTCAGTATTCTTATCTTCAAAATGGGAGATAAAACCTACCAGAGTGCATCACTGTGAGGCTTAAATGAGACCAGATACATATATGCACCTTGCACATAGAAGTTCCATACCAGAACATTATAACCTGGTAAACAAAAAGACACAGAGGCAGTAAAGCACCGAACAGACTGTCAAATTATAGCGGGAAGGCTGGGGAGTGTTGGGGAGAGGGGGAAAGAGATCAACCAAAGGACTTGTATGCATGCGTATGAGCACAACCAAGGGACACAGACACTGGGGCGGGGGAGAGGGGATGAGGGCATGTGACAGGGGTTAGGGGCAGCTGGGGGAAGGTCTATGGGAGGAAAAAAAGGAGATATATGTACTACTGTATGTAATACTTTAAACAATAAAATAAAATAAAATAAAATAAAATAGCACAAGAGAAACTTCACTTAGCTTGCAAAGCAAAAGTTCACCTGAAGAGAAGATTTGAGAGAGCTGTTCAGAGAGCTGCCTTGGCCTTCTAGAAGGAAAGTCACAGAGGCAGAAGTGAGCTAGCTAGGCTGTGTGGACTCAGGAAACAAGTTACAGAGGCCGAAGAAGGCCCCTTGAAGCCAGGTTTAGGGGGTCCGCCTGGGATGAGCCGCCCCTGCCCGCTGCTCCCCTGGTTGCCAAACCTCATGGGAACCTTTCGAGCTTAGGAGAAAGCAAGCAGAGGTGATGTGGGCGTGCTCTAGAGACAGAACTTGCACTGGGTCCTTTGTCTTACGAGTTTTTGTCCATTTTTTAAAAGGCAGGGATTTTAGGGGAGGCCTCAAGGGAGGGTCTCAATAGAATATTCACCAGCTTTCTTAGGTGTGTTCTTTAATATGCTGATTCATATAAAAAATCAGGGTTAAGGTCTCTACTAATGGGTCAGCGCTAGGCTACCAGGTAGCTGATCAGGGCATCTGATCTTGATGTCGGCCATGGGGCGGCCTCATCTGGTTTTTCTGCTTTTCTGGGCCTGGAGCTGAAACACAAATGAGGCCTAGATGCTATCTCTATTTTGACCAGAACTCTGTCTCTGTGGTCAACAACCCCGAAGCTTCTTTCCTACGATTATTTAATGCTGATCAGGACCTCGCTGTCCTGAGGGCTGAATGTCTGAAGGAGTGGTTTGTCCAAGGGAGAAGGAGGCAGGTGAGTCAAAGCTGGCGGAGGCCAGAGTCGGAATGAGCCATTGGTCTCAGTTTCCCCTTTCGACTTGTCAAGGGATTTTCCTGGCCTCTCACTATCCGGCCTCAGTTTTATTTTTGCAATTCTCATTCCCCACCCCCACAAGATTGTGGATTTCTAGAAGAATTCCATTTGGCTCAGCTGAGTGGCTCAATTGATTGGAGCATTGTTCCGTACGACAAAAAGGTTGTAGGTTCAATTCCTGGTCAGGGCACTTATATAAGTTGTGGTTATGATCCCTGGTGCAGGAACATACAGGAAGAAACCAATAAATGTTTCTCTCTCACATCCATAGATCTCGCTCCCCCTACCCTTCCTCTCTCTAAAATCAATGAAAAAAAACACACAAAAAACTATCCTTGGGTGAGTATTTTTTAAAAATAAAATAAAATAGCCCGACTAGTGTGGCTCATCGGTTCAGAGTTGACCTATGAAACAGGAGGTCACAGTTCAAATCCGGATCAAGGCACATGCCCAGGTTGCGGCTTGATCCCCAGAAGGGGGTGTGCAGGAGGCAACTGATCGATGATTCTCTTTCATCGCTAATGTTTCTATCTCTCTCTCCTTGTCCCTTCCTCTCTCTGAAATCAATAAAGACATATTTAAAAATAAATAAGTAAATAAAATAGAAGAGCCCCATTTTCGTTTATCTGCATCTCTACAGGACCCAGGAGAGTGCCAGCCATATGCTAAACGCCCTTCAATATGCTCAGAATTCCTTCATCCACTCACTTAATTCATAAATACCCATTGTCGCCCTGTTCCGTGCCAGGCCCCCTTCTAGCTGATGAGGACACAACAATGAACAGCCTTTACTAAACCCTGGCCCCCCAGGGAGGCCTCTGGACAACACATGAATAAATAATGTTTGGTGAATAAATAATGTTTGGTGAGAATAAATAATGTTTTGCCATGGAGCAAAATAAGGCAGGGAATGGGGATAGGAAGTGAGGGAGTGGCATCAAGATGTGACATTTGAGCAGACTTCAAGGAAATGAGGGAAAAGCCACATGCAGCTCTCCGGGTTCAATCTGAAGAGCAAGATAAATATTTGTAGGAAAAATAAATGGAAAAAAGTAGACAGAACGTTCCAGAATGTGGGAACATTCGACCAAAAAATCTGCAGCAGGAGATAGAAAGCTCGCTTGGGCTCCATCTAACCTGAGTGACAGGCCCTAAACACAGGTAAAGGAATTTGTATCTCACGTGGCAGACCCTGTGAACGACTCAAGGCTTCTGCGCAAGAGGTGACAAGATCAAAATAGCACTACAGGAAGCTGGTCTCAGAGAGCAGCCCGGACAGGAAGCATTAGAGGGGAGGATGGCCATTCTATCCCGCACAGCTGGAGTTTGACGTCACGGTGGGTCTTCTCGAGGAACACGCTCAGCGAACAGTTGGGGAGTTCAGAGATGGGTGAGGGCTTGAGATTCGGGGGGTGTCGCCTGTCTCAGTCCCGACAGCTGACTGTAATCATCTTTCAGGAATCGCAGACTCTGCGAGCCATAAACAGATCGTGTTAGAATTTTCCTCCTGGCCTGCAAACCGGTGGAGCGTTCCTCTCTGGAATGTTCCAAGCTCAGGCCAAGATGAGACCATCAGAGTCAGCAGGGAGGAGAATTACAGGCGAGACCCGTCAGGGAGACGCGCCAACACATTAAGGAGGAGAGGAACCCAGAAAGGTGGCTCACGGCATTGCCTTGAGCGGCTCAGACTCTCACGAGATCTGGGAGAACATGTATTGGGCCAGATGCTCGGGCTGTACAGCCGGTTTTTGTTTAAATGTGTGACATGATTTAGACACCCTTCAGAAGCAGCGTGCCCACTGACTGAGAAAATGTACAGCCCTTCACATTTGAATGTTCGACGTAGCACTGATTGGAAAGAACAAGAGTCCTCTCTTTGCCATTTGGAACCATTTTTCATGCACCAGCAGCCAAGGGGAAGTGAGTCTGTGAACAATGAGCGTGAGGTTTGTAACCACGGTGAGAAAAGTTGCAGGCGGCAGTCGCAGCTTTAGGTGAGTCCTGCTGATGTGCTCAGAGCTGTGTCACCCTGGATATTGACCACAGAGAGAAAAGCATGAGAAATGTTATTGAAATAAAAATGGTTCTCCCTGACAAAGGCAGAGGGCTGCCCAGGTGGGCTGTGTGCCTATAATTAGCCACTGGCTCCTGGGAAGGAAAGAGGCTGGAAGGATGCAAAAAGAGAGGGCCTCCTTTCCTGGAAATGTATGCTTTTAGCCCAGGAATCTCTAAGCATGTTGCTTACATAACCCACGAAAGAATTTTTCAAACCTCTGTAATTCCTCACATATGTTATGTTGTCATCCGTAAGTTTTCATCACAAGATAAGATGATGATGGATGGTAATTGGGATACATATTTCATGACACTATTTGATAAAACAGGTTTTAATTTTCTAATGACTAAAACACACAAATCTTAAAGAAAGCATGGAAAAGTTTTATAACCCAGTTTTATCCAGCGTTTTGCAAAAAGGTCGTTTTTCTTACAAGACATTTCAGTTCACTTTAAGAGAATGTAGAACACTCAGCTATTCCAAATCCACCAAGGCCAATTATTCCACTTGTGATGCCAAACTTCACCAGTAACAGAAATATGTATAAAATTGGCAAGGAGGGAAGTCCCATGCATGTAAGGGAACTTGATTAATAACAACTACAGGTGTCTTCAAAAAGCCAGTATTTATTTCTTGTTTTTTTACTTCCATATTCATGTATAAAAAAACCAATAACCCAGTGCACGAATTCGTGCACATTGAAAGGAAATTAATTAGAAGGTAGCTGGTGGGGCGGGATTGGACGAGATGGGCCAGGCATGCCCTGGAGCCAACCTCCCGTGCTGTCTCTCCCTAGCCCACAGCACCTGGGGTGGTGCTGTGGCTGGAAGGGCATCAGCTGTGTGAGTGGGGTCCCTTGGCTTGACCTCTGACCTTCTCTGAGGGGTCCCGGAGTACGAGAGGGCACTCTGCAAAGTTGCTGTCATTCAGGGTGTGGAACCCAAAGGCAAGTGTTCAATAAGCCAGATTCGAGGCCGACAGTACCCTAGCAACAACATATCCCATGGCTGAAGTGGAATTGTGTGGCCCCACAAGGAATCAGGCTCCCTCCTCTCTGATTTCAGGGTGCATCACCCGAAAACTGCCGCTGCCAGGTCACTGCAGCTCAGCAGGTCCTGTGTCGAGTATCTTCCCCCTGGTGGTCAGTGCATGTCATAGCTACTGGTTAGGTGGACATTACCATATTAGCTATATATATAGGCTAGAGGTCCAGTGCACAAAATTTGTGCACTTGGGGTCGAGGGGTTCCTCAGCTCGGCACGAACCCTCTCACAGTCCAGGAGCCCTCAGGGGATGTCTGACTGATGGCTCAGGCCTGCTTCCCGCAGGGAGTGGGTCTAAGCTGTCAATTGCACATCCTCAATGGCGCTGTGGAGGCAGGAGAGGCTCCCACCACCGCTGCTGCATCACCAGCCGTGAGCCCAGCTTCTGGTTGAGTGGCACTTCCCCTGTGGGAGCCCAATGACCACCAGGGGGCAGCTCCTGTGTTGAGGGTCTGCCCCCTGATGGTCAGTACGTGTCATAGTGACCAGTCATTCTGCTGTCCGGTCAATTTGCATATTAGCCTTTTATTATATAGGATAATGTTTTCCTACACATTCAAAATAGTACTATCACACCTAACAACAGTATCTGTCCCATATTAAAAGTTCTCACGTATCCCCAAAATTCCCATTATAGCTGGTTTATCCAACCCAAGATCCAACACTGGGCCATACATTATATTTGATTGTTATAGCCCTTGAGCCTCTTTTAATCTAGAACATGCATTCTTAGAACGGTGATATTGTCTCCAAGGAAGTGAAAATTGGTTCTTAGGGAATGAAAAGAATTTAACTCTTTTTATACACAAAGCACAGATATCCATATAGTATATAAACATATACACACAGTTAGATTTATTATAATAAATTTAACCTCACAGGCCAATGTGATCATAAATTTCTAATTGGGCAGTTCATGGTGGATAGCCATGCCCAGGCCTATAACTTGCAGAGAAAAAAGGTTTATCTTTTACTTCAGCAAGCCCTGTCCGTTGTTCTTTGTGCATCTAGATTTTTTTAAATATATTTTATTGATTTTTTATAGAGAGGAGAGGGGGAGAGGGATAGAAAGCTAGAAACATCAATGAGAGAGAAACATCAATCAGCTGCCTCCTGCACACTCCCTACTGGGTATGTGCCCGCAACCAAGGTACATGCCCTTGACTGGAATTGAACCTGGGACCCTTCAGTCCGCAGGCTGATGCTCTATCCACTGAGCCAAACCGGTCAGGGCTTGTGCGTCTAGAATAACACACCTTTAAAATGCCTCTTTTTCAGACCCCTGGGTCTGAAACCACCCTCAAGTGAGCACATAATCTTGTTAACTATCCTATAACCCAATCATCAGCTTGCTCTCTCCCCCCATCATGTAATCTTCCTTACGTTCATTTCAAATGCATCAAACTGTCGTCCTCCAGAGCATTTGAGATCTTCCTTCCTGGCAATGTCATCAGTTTGGCTCAAATAAATGCTTACAAAAATTCTCTACAAGATTGGATGTTTCTTATGCCGATAAGAGTATAACGCTGATATTAAATTTTCATGGTGGGAAAACTATTAGGAAGAAATGTCTAAAAATGCTCCTGGGGTTGGGAAGATGGACAATATTATTTTTTAAAAAGGTTGAAAAACACTGAAGTAGAGCAACCTCTCTCTCTTGACCAAACCAATATTTCAGTGTATGACCTGGATTGGCCCAAGGGGAGATTTTCATGGCCTGAGGCAATAATAATACCCTTTTGTACAATGGGCTGAGTGAGGCTGTTGACGTAGAAAAGGGCTGCTCAACTACCTCCTTCCAGAAAGTACTGGCTGCCCAGCTGGGAGGAATGTGGCAGCTGAGATTCCTTAGGGTCTTCCTTAGCTTTCCAGCAAAGGGTACATTCCTTCCAGGACAATCCCGGCCAATGACGGAACAAGACTGGCGGACGAAGCCCAGCTATTTCCACCAGCACAAGAACGCTAAGGAGCCATCCATCCGGGCTCTAGAGCTCTCCTATTGGTCTCGCAGAGACCCAGTGGGTTAAAACCCATTTTGCAGGATCCTGCGAGGGTTACATGGCAGTAGCACATAAACCTATGTATCTGGTACACAGGGCCAGAACATAGTAAGTGCTTAATAAAGGACAGCTAATACTTAAAGGAGGTCTTCTAGCTTCCAGGGGAATGACAGCATGCTGAGATCTTAGATCCGCTGAATCTTTGCCAAAACTCAAATCAAGCCAAAAACTGCCTGAGGCAGGGTTAGAACTCACAGAATCACCAGTTCATGCTCCAAAACCAGAGTTCTCCGCGTCCTTGAGTGGCAAAGTAGGAGGGAACAAACCAATTAGTGAACTCTGAATTGATGAATGCCATCACTAGCTGCAGGCACAGGCAGCAGTCGATACACACTGTGCTTCTGATGCCACTGCAATTCAACACCTCCCAGGGGCAGCTGCCTCCTTCATGCCTCAGAGAGCTGGAAGCGACCCGGGAATCATGAAGACAAATAACACTGTGAAGGATGGAAAAAATTCACTCCTGTCCTATCTCAACTTGCTTCTCTCCACATCCCTGCTCTCTTACGCCAATATGTTAACTGATGGGCCACAAACACACTTCCTGGTCAGGATGCACGAGGTCCTGAATTAGTCAAGATTCTGTGGTTGCAGGAAACAGAAAGCCATGTCAAACCAGCTTGAACGAGTAAGTAAACAAACATGAAGGAAAGAAGAATGGGAGAAAGAGGGTTATTGTTTATTTCGTTCATGTAATGGAAAGTCCAGGAAGAGTACACCCCAGGGGTTTGCAGGGATTTAGCCATGCAGTCAGATCTATCTATCATCTATCTATCTATCTATCTATCATCTATCATCTATCTATCTATCATCTATCTATCCATCCAGCATCTATCTATCTATCTATCTATCTATCATCTATCATCTATCTATCTATCATCTATCTATCCATCCAGCATCTATCTATCTATCTATCTATCTATCTATCTATCTATCATCTATCATCTATCTATCTATCTATCTATCTATCATCTATCTATCTATCTATCTATCTATCTATCAATCATCTATCTATCATCTATCATCTATCATCTATCTGTCTATCTATCATCTATCTATCTATCTATCTATCTACCTATCATCTATCATCTATCTGTCTATCTATCTATTATCTATCTATCTATCTATCTATCATCTATCTATCTATCATCTATCATCTATCTATCTATCATCTGTCTATCTATCTATCATCTATCTATCTATTATCTATCTATCTATCTATCTATCATCTATCTATCTATCATCTATCATCTATCTATCTATCATCTGTCTATCTATCATCTATCTATCTATCTATCTATCTATCATCTATCTATCTATCATCTATCTATCTATCATCTATCTATCTATCTATCCATCCATCCAGCATCTATCTATCTATCTATCTATCTATCATCTATCTATCTATCTATCTATCTATCATCTATCTATGTAATTACCTACCTCTACCCCCATCTTTCCGCTCTACTTACATTCTCTCCTACTGCACCTGGGATTGTTCTCCCCTTGCTGTGGAGAGGAAGTAGATCAGAGTTCAGACAATTCTTGCTCTATCATCTCAGTCCGGTGACATCAGCTTTCTCCTCTGAAAGCCTGATACCGAGTCCCAGAGAAAGACTCCGGTTGGTTCAGCTTGATGCACCAACACATTTCTAGCTTCACACGGTGGCCAAGTTGATGGAGACTAACGTTGGTCACTCTAGACCTCTAGCTCACCCCCGTGGCCTGAAGACTGGCGTGGCAGCCCTTAACACCACGAGGAAGAGGAGTGGATCACTTCTCCCCAATGAAATGAGGTTTGCGCCAGGAGAAGATGGGAAAGGAGAGGCTGAACAGACACCACTGACAGGCCTTCGGGACAGATCCTTCATGTCCCAAGGTTTTGTTTTGTTTTCCAACGAACGTCCCTGAAAACAGAGGAGGCGTTACAGTTGCGAAGGAAAAACTGTGTTGACAGAAGGAAGGAAAAATGCGCAGAAGAAAGGAGCTGAGTGAAGAAAGGCCGTCATGAAAGCTCTTCTGTGCGTCATGTTTGTGACTTCGGATGTTTACTCTCTGGGAACACGCCATGTTATCTGCTACCCGCCCGGAACCCTGCACTCAGACCTTCGGGGGAAAGAGCAGTGCCTACCTTACAGGGCTTCTGTGAGAAGTAGAGGAGCGAACACAAGTAAAACAAATAGCACAAGGCCTGATGCGCAGAAAGCTTTTTTTTTTTTTTAATACATTTTATTGATTTTTTACAGAGAGGAAGGGAGAAGGATAGAAAGTCAGAAACATCGATGAGAGAGAGACATCAATCAGCTGCCTCCTGCACGCCCCACACTGGAGATGTGCCCGCAACCAAGGTATATGGCCTTGACCGGAATCGAACCTGGGACCTTTCAGTCCACAGGCCCCGACGCTCTATCCACTTGAGTCAGACCAGTTCCAGCGAAAGCTTGTTTTTTTATAAGTAAAATATAAGTTGAGTATATTCGTGTAGCACCCATATCCCCACAACACACTGAGGGCTCTTGGCTACAAAACCCTGCAGCTCCTTGCTGAGGGTTCTTTTTCGAAACAAGGGAAACCCTTTCAGAGTTAGTGCCCCCCAAAACCAACTCTCAGCTGACGAGAGTTAGTGAATAAACACTCCAGCTGCCCAGCCTCCCAGCGGGATCATTCTGAGCTCCCCATAGGACGGCATTGCAACGGACGCATTTGAGAGCTAACCCTAACCCTAACCCTAACCCTTCCCTCCCCCGCTGGCCTTTCCTGGAATCGGCTCCTAAACAGACTACTTGCACTTCAATCCTAGTCTCAGGATCTGCCTCTGGGGCACCTAAACTAGGACAGGAATTTCACCAACAAATCTGTGGGAGGAAATGCACCAGAATGTTCTCAGCCATTGTCCTAAGACTGGTGAGATTGTAAATGACTGCACTTTTTATGATCTGTATTTGAAATATTCTTCACATATATCTGAATAGGAACTCATTCGATAGCAACTAATTGATCACTGAAACCGTCTCAAATCTTAAATTTGATTTTTAGTCTCTGCAGCTCCTGACCACCTTTTTTCTTCCACCTGGCTTCTAACGCAAGGTTCCTAACCAACCAGCCTTACTTTTGCACCCACCAAGCCCGTTCCTAGCTCCATGACTCCACTTGTGTTTACCCAGCACTTCCTACTAGTCTTCCCTCTTCCACAGGACCCCCCCGCCCAATCCCCTCCAGCCTGCGAGGCCATTGTATGTCCATGTCTTCTGTATGTCACTTACATGACACGATCAGTTCTTCCTGAATTAAAGAGATACATATAAAAAAATACTACTTTGGTATGGGTCTCTCAACTTCCTATAATCTTTTTTTTTATTTTACATATTTTATTGATTTTTTTACAGAGAGGAAGGGGGAGAGAAAGTCAGAAACATCGATGAGAGAGAGACATTGATCAGCCGCCTCCTGCACACCCCACAGTGGAGATGTGCCCGCAAGCAAGGTACATGCCCCCAACCGGAATCGAACCTGGGACCCTTCAGTCCGCAGGCCGACGCTCTATCCACTGAGCCAAACCGGTCTCAGCTCCTAGAATCTTCATACTTTCAACACAAAAGTGGTATTAGACCAGTTCAAGAGAAAACACCCCCCCGCCCCAAATTATGGACGATATCTGAGCTGCATCTGCTGCACGTCTTTAACAAAAGGTCTTTTGAGCAGGACAGCGCGATGGGAGAAGAAAAAGGGAGACGCAGAAGCTGGCTCTCCAGCACTCCTTCCCGCAGCCATCAATGATCTTTTCATGAGGACGCGGCCCGCAGGGGAGGAGGAAGGACAAAAAGCGTTCTTGACTGGGGAATGGACCCGCGGCTGCCCCTCTGTCTGATGCAGTTACTCGGAGTGGCTTTCTGCGGCCGGAGCCGCTGGTGAGTTATGAGTCTCTCCTCCCCGCCCCCCCCACCCGGGGCTTCGAACTACAGACAAGACGCAGCTGCCACGGCCTCCAGGGGTTTCCCGGCCGCCGGCCACGGTGAAATAAAACACCGTGTCCTGCCGGAGAACACGCCGGTCTCTGCTCCACATGGGCTGTGCTCCTCGTGGCGGGGATAACGGATCCCGGGCCTGAGCGTGCATGGCTCCTCCTGAGACCAGGGCACCAGCTAGACCAGCGGTTCTCAACCTGTGGGTCACGACCCTTTGGAGGTCGAATGACCCTTTCACAGGGGTCGCCTAAGACCATCAGAAAACACCTATTTCCCATGGTCTTAGGAACCAACACACCGCTCCTCGGTGTAGCAAAGGGTAGCCATGTCGTTTACTGTTGTCATATGAAGACTGTTACCCATGCTACACCACGATTCAAGACATTTCATTTCTTTGTAATTAGAAATAAATATTTCACAATAATATATAGTTACATATTGTTTTTGTGATTAATCCCTATGCTTTAATTATGTTCAATCTGTAACAATGAAAATACATCCTGCCTATCAGATATTTACATTACAGTTCGTAACAGTAGCAAAACTACAGTGATGAAGCAGCAACGGAAATAATGTTATGGTTGGGGGTCACCACCCCATGAGGAGCTGTCTTAAAGGGTCTCGGCGTTAGGAAGGTTGAGAACCACTGATCTAGACCTGCAGTCTTCCCGCACTCCAACCCCCGGCGTGCCGTTGACAGTTCCCTTCTAAAGTGACTATAGGTGTTTGTATATCACGCGCACACTCCGTCTTCAGGAAACACTTTCCCGAAGGAGGGCACGGGCTGACCACGGAGCAGGGATTGCACTTCCAGGGAGAGAGGGCTCTGTGGCTCTGATGCTGCAGACGAGTTGGCATTACAACAGCCTTCTGATCGTCCCTGTCTGTCGTCAAAGGGCTGTGGTTTCTCCATAACGATCGGTGGAGCTGCTGGCGATGGCGCAATCTCAGCTTTATCTGCCCCCGAGGAAGCCGGAGCCGCAGAGAACAGGTCTGTGAACCTCACGCAGACTGGGACGGGATGGGAAGGCAGCAGATGGGACACAACCTCTACTTCAGTGGTTCTCAACCTTCCTAAGGCCGCGACCCTTGCATACAGTTCCTCATGTGGTGGTGACCCCCAGCCATGAAATGTTGCTACTGTGATGCATCGTGATGTAAATATCTGCATTTTCCCATGGTCTTAGGCGCCCCCTGTGAAAGGGTTGTTCGACCTCAAGGGGTCTCGACCCACAGGTTGAGAACCTGTGCCCTACTTCCTCAGAGACTGAGGCTGAGAGTAGACCTGGCACCTCCCCCTCCTCCCCTGGTCCCAACCTGTAAATAACAGGCCACATGCTTCAAGTCCCAGCAGAGACGTGGGTGCTCCCTAGGCAGAGGGGAGGGAAGGAGGTGAGAAATGACCGAGTTCTTGCTGATGTGTCCACCGGCGGCCCTCTCTCCACATACATTCTCTCTCCCTCTCCCATTTCACCCCGGGTAGTAGCTGGCACACCGGATAAACAAAGACCCAGCTTTCTGTTGGCTGCACCTTGTATGCAGAAATCTTTACTGGTCTCACATCAGCAGATGCTAACAATCGAATGTCTTTTCTGACCTCAGAATAAATGAAGGAAGGAATGCATGAATGCCTCGTGAGTCCTGTTTTTGGTGTTTGAACCAATTAATCAATATTTTTTAAAAAGGTCCAGACAGCCCTTGCGGCCTAGCACCACGTATCTGCAACTGTTCCTGCGAAAACAGCAATAAGAATCTGTCCAGCTGAAACTGGTTTGGCTTGGTGGATAGAGCGTTGGCCTGGGGACTGAAGGGTCCCAGGTTCGATTCGGTTAAGGGCATGTACCTTGGTTTCGGGCACATCCCCAGTGGGGGGCATGCAAGAGGCAGCTGATCGATATCTCTCTCTGATCAATGTTTCTAACTATCCTTCTCCTCTCCTCTCTGTAAAAAAAAAAATCAATAAAATATATTTTTTAAAAAAGAAAAAAGAATCTGTCCCAATGGACAGGACCGTGTGCACTTGGTTCTAGGGCTGCCTCTGGCTAACAAAACTAACACCTCAGTACGTACATAAATAAAATAAATGCCACAGATGAGGGAGGGTCTTCAATGTGCCATGAGGGAGAAAGTTAGAAAATGGATGCCCACTGGGCCCGTGCTTTCCACTACATGGCTACACTTTGCTACACCGAGGAGCGGTGTGTTGGTTCCTAAGACCATGGGAAATAGGTGTTTTCTGATGGTCTTAGGCGACCCCTGTGAAAGGGTCGTTCCACCCCCAAAGGGGTCGCGACCCACAGGTTGAGAACCGCTAATCTAGACACAGCTTTCTCCACATGCTTCAAGGGTCCCTGGTTTAAGAAAAGTTCCCTTGCCAGACAGATTTGCCAGCCCCAGGTTCAAAGGCCACGCAGGTGGCGGATACCCCGGCCACCGGCCGCTGCCTGAGGTCACTGTGCAGCCGCTGACCACGTCACAGACTCACAGGCTCCACCTGAGCGGGGCTGTCCATGCACATGGTCACTTGGGTTTGAAAAAGGCAGGAATTAATTTTAGGAGCCGTGTGAAGCAACAGCTGCCCCGTAGATCTTGTCGGTTAGTTCGTATAAACATGTGCTATCCGTGTAAATAATTTACATCCGTGTTTGCCTGGGCTCTTCTGCAGAAACACTCCTTCTGCTCCAGAAACTGGGAAGGCAGAGTCTCCTTCCTGCCTTCGGTTCCATGCATAGATCCATAGAACTGCCACAGGATAGCATTTTTAAAAAATATATGTTTTATTGATTTTTTACAGAGAGGGAGGGAGAGGGATAGAGAGCCAGAAACATCGATGACAGAGACATCGATCAGCCGCCTCCTGCACGCCCCCCCACTGAGGATGTCCCTGCAACCAAGATACATGCCCTTGACCGGAATCGAACCTGGGACCTTTCAGTCCACCAGCCGACACTCTATCATCAACTGAGCCAAACCGGTTTTGGCCAACAGTACATTTCTTAAGAAGAGCAACCCTTTCGTGGGTGTGCGAGGTTTTCAGAAGAGCTTGGAGGAAAGGAAACCATCCTGCATTCTCTGAGGGGCAGCCTTGCAGATATCCCAATTACCGTATTTTCCGGCGTATAAGACGACTGGGCATATAAGACACCCCCCAACTTTTCCAGTTAAAATAGAGAGTTTAGGATATACCTGCCCTATAAGACGTGCTAATAAGTTGTGATATATTCACACAAGGAACACTCCTCCACACACAAAAAAAAGACGACCCCCGACTGTTGAGAAGATTTTCCTGCGTTAAAAAAAAAAGTCGACTTATACGCCGGAAAATACGGGTACTTCTGTGAAAAAGCAGAGCTGAGACCAAGGCAGGGGGTGGGGAGGGGAGGAAGAGTCCAAGGAGTGAGTGGCCTGTCGGGCTGACAGTGTGCTGGGCGCATCCAGAGATAAAGGAGTCAGAGGGGCCGAGCAGGATTAACGGCCCCCGTGGCGGTCACCCCGGCCCGGAGGAGCACTGGCTGCCATGGGAGTGGCCCGGACACTGAGGAGTCGAGAAGGAGCCGCTGAGACCAGAGGGCCCTCCAACACCGAGGCCTTCCCTGGGTTTATTTAGGTTTCCTATAAATCACTTAATAAACTGCCATCCTGAGAATAAGTACATCCTATAATAATTTATGATTGGAGGACTGAGAGAGAAAGCACAAAGTTTGTATACAAATTAAAATAAAATCTCCCAAATTGTTTCCTTTAGATATCTGACTTCGTGTGGGAGATCAATGCCGAGATTCACTCTTTTTTTTTTTAATTCTCACTCAAGAATATGTTTTCCATTGACTTTTTTTTAAGAAAGAATAGTGCAGAAGATGTGGGAGGAGGGGGGAGAAAGAGAGAGAGAGAAACATCAAAGTGAGAGAGACACATTGATTGGTTGCCTCCCATTCGCACCCTGATGGGATCCAGGGTTAAAGCCTACAACCAAGATACATGCCCTGACCAGGAATGGACCCCTCCACTGCTGGGCTGGTGGGCCAATGCTCTAACCACTGAACAAACCAGCCAGGGCGCCGAGACTCAACTCTTGAGGGTCAGCCTAGTTTCAGCTGCTTTTATTTATTTATTTATTTATTTATTTATTTATTTATTTATTTATTTAAAATATATTTTATTGATTTTCTACAGAGAGGAAGGGAGAGGGATAGAGAGCTAGAAACATTGATGAGAGAGAGATATAAATCAGCCGCCTCCTGCAAACCTCCTACTGGGGATGTGCCCGCAACCAAAATACATGCCCTTGACTGGAATCGAACCTGGGACCTTTCAGTCTGCAGGCCGACGCTCTATCCACTGAGCCAAACCCGTTTCGTCACTCCAGCTGCTTTTAAAGGACTCTGAGTCCCAGTCAAATCAGGAATGGTGTGGTCTCTCCCACAGAAATGCTACTCCGCATTTTGTCTTTCAGAAGTATTCGACAGTTTTGGAGGAATGCAGAGCTAGAGAGGTCAGCGGCTTGGTGGGAAAGTCACAGGACTTGACCCTCTTCAATATCTGTTCATCAAATATGTCTTTCCAACATGAGGATATGTATTGTGCTGACTCAGTTTCTGCCTGTAAGCATACCTCTTAGTTGGGGTGCTCATGGAATGGGAAAAAGGGTATAAGGCAGTGGTTCTCAACCTGTGGGTCGCAATCCCTTTGGGGGTCGAACGACCCTTTCACAGGGGTCGCCTAAGACCATCGGAAAATGCAGATATTTACATCACGATGCATAACCATAGCAAAATTTCATGGTTGGGGGTCACCACCCCATGAGGAGCTGTATGCAAGGGCCGCGGCCTTAGGAAGGTGGAGAACCACTGCTATAAGGCTTTCTCAGAAAAAAAAGAGTTGTATTACCTTTGCCCTTTAAGGGTTATCTGATTGCCTTTATCTTTCTCCAAAAAAAAAAATCTTGCCAGAACTTGCAATGTTCTAACAGAAATGGGTACGGCCTGGTCAGGCAATGGCAAGCAGGAAAGGAAAAAGCAGCACAGTATTAGCCTACATTCCAGAGCATTCCAAACACATACAGAATAAACTTAGCGGGGAGAGGCATTCCACGAGACCCAAGTGCAAGAAACAAACACACAGAAAAAGAGCAGACGTGAGAGGCCCAGACGGAGTGTTCGTGGAAGATCTGTGAAGGCGGAGGGCAGACACGCCCCAAAAGACGCTCCTCAGAAGGCCGCGCCTCGCAATGTGAGCATTTTTGGGCTCGCCGTGGAATTTTGAAGCCCTCCAGAAACAACAGATGTCTGAGCCCAAACGATCCAACTTCGCATGCCAGAGGGAGGACTCCGAGGAGGGACGTCAGAGCGCAACAGACGAAGATCAACTTCAGCGACTCTCCCGCAGGCCGCGCTGGAAGAGATTGATTCTGTGGCTGGCTGACCTGTCCTTTCATCTGGGCCCATTTATATTCCAGGCGATAAAAATTTCTGTCAAATGGAAATATTCATAACGAAAAGGCGGGTCTCTGTTCTGGGTCTGACTTCCATCTCCTTCCTCTCGCCTTTGAGCACTCCGTCTCCCCGGTGAATTATGGAACCGGGAGGAGGACCGTTCTGAGCATGATGTATGCGCCCCCTCGCATGTGAAAAGCAGCCACAGGTCACCGCTGAACCGACACGGCACCGCATTATCTCGCTTATTTAAACGCTGTAATCGGCGAGCCAGATATTTCCAGCAAGCAAGCAAACAAAACCAGCCAGCACCGACTCCCACGACAATAAGGAAGCAGACTCAACTCTGCAGGCTCCTTTTTCCCAGATAAATGGCAAACCTCGGCTTCCCTCGGCTTAAAGCAGTGGTTCTCAACCTTCCTAAGGCCGCGACCCTTTAAGACAGTTGCTCACGTTGTGGTGACCCCCAACCATAAAATTATTTCCGTTGCTACTTCATCACTGTAATCTTGCTACTGTTATGAACTGTAATGTAAATATCTGATAGGCAGGATGCATTTTCGTTGTTACAAATTGAACATAATTAAAGCAGAGAGATTAATCACAAAAACAATATGTAATTCTATATTGTGAAATACTTACTTCTAATGACAAATAAATGAAATTTTTGTCTTGAATCATGGTGTAGCATGGGCAACAGTCTTCCTATGACAACAGTAAACTACATGGCTACACTTTGCTACACCGAGGAGCGGTGTGTTGGTTCCTAAGACCATAGGAAATAGGTGTTTTCTGATGGTCTTAGGTGACCCCTGTGAAAGGGTCGTTCGACCCCCAAAGGGGTCGAGACCCACAGGTTGAGAACCACTGGCTTAAAGGATACATCAAGGTGGTTGCTTCATTCTAAAACAAGGTATTTTATTTTATTTTATTTTATTAGTTTGTCCGATTAACTACCCACACCATCCCGTCCCTCCGTTAGACAAGTGAATACAACTTAGACCTGGAAGCATGTTATTCAGGTTTTCAAAGAGACTTCTTGTCCGTCTCATTTTTCAAATACTGTATGTACACTTCTCAGCAGGGGGGCAAGGGTTATGGGAGGTTAGCACTAAGATGCTTCCTATGTCAGTACAGAGACACTGTAAAGAGTGCCTGCGAGGAGAGTGGCATTTCGGTCATGGTTTCAGAAGGAAGCCAATAACTCCAACTGTAACGGAACTTTAAAAATAGCACCGCGGCTACGATTATACTTCAGCTCTGCGGCACGTAAGCGGAGTATGAACAGGAAATGGGGGTGCATCTTCTGAGCCTGATAAGGGGCTCTAATGTAAGACATATGCTCCGTGTCTCAGCTGAAGAGCGAGGGAGGCCCAGCCAGAGGGAGGGAAAGCATGTATGTTTATCTTTAACCCACAGATCAAACCTATCAGCCTCGGGAGGTTTTTGGAATCGCTGTGGAATTAAGGGATGAAGTGGAGAAATGCACAGCAGAGGTTCAAATGTGGGGGGAATACCTTTCCGGGAAAGTGAGCGTTGGGAACGCCTCCGGAGGAAGATGAAGGACGTGAACTCCGCACCAGGCCTGCGTTATCTCAGGGCAGCGCCCCCGGCCCCGCTGCTCCTGAGGGACATCCGCGCTAATCAGGAGGACATTCCTGCCAAAAGAATGGGCATTGTCTATAAAAGGCCGAAGTGGAACCAACAAACTGCACAAATAATAATAATAATAAGGCCAAAGTTGAATACATTATGAATCATACGTTTATGAGAACATTCTACAATATCGATAATTATTCATAATTCTACAGATGACAAATAGAAATGTGACAAAATGCCCCCCGAGACTACCCTTGTATTTAACCAGCTAACTGCCACGATACTTTGAATGTAATTTAAAAAGGTCTGCCACTTGTGTCTATAGACACATACGGCCTACAAATGGTTAAGGAAGGGACGGATGGGTTATACATTTCCAGATTCGTACTTAGAGGTAGTATGATAGAGCAATGTGGCCCAGCAGTGGGTACAGGACAGTGACACGTGCCCTAATCTCATAGTCACATGAGGGATGATGAAATTTGAAGCAGTCATATACCAAGTCTATTGGTGATATAAGTGAGCTGATACAGCTGAAAATCCCTGGTAAGATTTAAAGAACGCTGTAAAGTGGTGGTACATTTTTACACTTAGCAGGTGCCAAGAACTCAGAGACGTTAATTAGCTTGGCTAATGTCACCCAGCTAGTGAGAGGGTAAGCTAGAATTTGAGCCTAGTCAATCTGACTCTAGAGCAGTGATTCTCAACCTTCCTAAGGCCGCGATCCTTGCATACAGTTCCTCATGTGGTGGTGACCCCCAACCATGAAATTTTGCTACTGTGATGCATCGTGATGTAAATATCTTCATTTTCCGATGGTTTTAGGCGACCCCTGTGAAAGGGTCGTGCCACCCCCAAAGGGATCGCGACCCACAGGTTGAGAAACGCTGCTCTAGAGAATATGCTATTGACCTTCATGCCGTGAGTTGTATTATTATTCACCTGAAACGTAACATGCCTCTCCTGCTCGATAATATAATGTGATCATCTGATGACTACGTGCTGTCAGCCCAGCACTGAGAGAAAAACGAATTCCAATGGCAGCCAAATTCTAAGGGGGAAAACATTCTGCCACCTTCATCTATGTTCAACCTCACCTTATTCGTTTTTTAAATTAAAGCTTTATTTTTAAATTCAAATTTTGTGTCTCCGAATTTTCATGTTTAATATGAGTACAAGATCTAACACGGACAAGCATCCTTTAGAACAAGCATCCTTTAGCTGAAATATCTAACCTGTGGAATTATTATACAGGGATCAATAGCTTTTATATTCACGAGAAAAAGATGCTTAGCAAATATAATGGAAGAAAACCCATTGACAATAAGCAATAATAGGTATAAAAATACTCCATCCTCACTTACAATAAACGTTATAAAAAAACATGCTGACATATCAACTTTCCCCATCAGACAGGCAAAACTCTGAAAGTTTTACAACATACTCTGGGCAAAGCTGTCAGGAAATGGGCCCTCTCGCACATACAGCATAAACCAGCACAGTCCTTGTGGAAGACAGTTTGACAATGGCCTCGGAATTACAGAAGCATTTCCGGTTTAACCTGCCCGTGCCACCTCGGAATTTATCTCCTCTACCTGAGATATGCAAAGTGGCTGATGCAACATCGCAGAGGCAGCGTGTGAGGTGTGCTGCTACGGAGGAAGCGTTGTTGGTAACAGCCAACGATTAGGGAAAAAAAATCAAACATTCAGCCAAAGACTTCTTTGTGGAAAAGACATTTGTATAAAAAGAAATCTAAACTGAGGGACACTTTACAAAATACATGACCAGCTACTCCTTGAAACTGTTAAGACCGCTCAAACGGGTTAGGCTCAGTGGATAGAGCATCGGCCTGTGGACTGACAGGTCCCGGGTTCGATTCCGGTCAAGGGCATGTATCTTGGTTATAGGCACATTCCCAGTAGAGGGTGTGCAGGAGGCAGCTGATCGATGTCTCTCTCATCGATGTTTCTAACTCTATCCCTCTCCCTTCCTCTCTGTAAAAAAATCAATAAAAATATATTTAAAAAAAACTGTCCAGGCCAACAAAACCAAAGAAAGTCGAAGAAACTGTCACAGCCGAGAGGAGCCTGTGGAGACAGGATGACTAATGTAACTTGAGCTTCTGGAACAGAAAATGGTGTGCTAAAGCAATTAGAACAAAGTATAAACCTTAGTTAATAATAACAGTAAAACCAAAGCAATCTGAACAAAGCATAAACTTTAGTTAATAATAATGTGTCAATACTGGTTCAATAAGTGTAACGAGTACCGTACTAAAATAAAATGTTAATAAAAGAGGGAAATTCTCTGTACTGTCTACACAAGTTTTTTGTAAATGTAAACCAGTTTTTAAGAAATCAAAGTTATTAATAAATCATTGAATAGTCATATAATGGAATAAATTCCATGAACTCTTCAAGAAAGACTAGGAAGCTCTTTGAACTGAGAAGGAAAGATCTGCAAGGCTGTTAAGTGTAAAAAGGGCAGTCATACACTGTAAGACCTTGTATTTGCCTAAAGAAACCTGCATGCACACACGAGTACCTAACAACCGTGGTCGTATGTCAGGGCTAGAGTGGGAATAGCAGGCTGATGGAGAACAGCGTGAGGAGGAGAAACACAAACCCTGCCTATAGGACCCTCTGTGAATAAGCAATGAAATGATCCCTGGACAAATGTGATGATTGTTGGAAAACAAGTCCCTCCCCAAAGGATGAATCTTTCCACCCCTTACGTCTCTATGGATTCATTTTAAAAATAACTACAAAGTGAAAATCCAGCTGATTTCAGCCTGCCAGACTTTTTATGAACCCAAACTCCTAAACGGCTTTGCTTAAAAAATCATGTGACCCTTCCATAGTATTGCCAGTTAGTTTCTTTTTCAGTAAAAGGAGGGTAGGTTTAAATAAAATTTCCTGTTTTTAAAAACTCTTATTATTGATTGAAAGAAATATAATTAGTGGACAGGAGGGAAAAATGAGAGATCCACAAATAACTATGTGAAACGAAGTGCAAACTATGAATGCTTCTTATTTGCTAAAAAGATTAACAAAGTCATGTTATGTTCTACCTACCGCTAGTAGGATATACCTTCACTGAATATTTCAACTATACAAATATAAGAGGGGCCTAATAATTTGAAATTGAAAGATATTCATTAAAAAAAAAGTTAGATTTATTTTGCCTTTATTTCATAGAACTGTTAGAAGCACAATTCAAATGGTAAGGCATTTAACTACGTGGGCTTCACAATGATATTATCCTCAAATCAGGCTCACCTCCTAACATTAAAGGCAGCCTTGGTCAAAAGAATATAATGAATTCAATATTTTAAAGCTATAAGTCAAGCTAAAATATTATTAAATAAATATTTAAATCCTCCTCCCTTGACATCTTCATAACAACCTACAAGCTTAGGGCTGAATTTAGATTTCTCAGAGTCTTCAGAGTTCCATCCATCCCAAAAAATAGCAAGGAAGAGGAGGAGGAGAAGGGGGGGACCAGGCCCCCTGCCCATGGCCTCCCCATCCTTGTGAGGGAAGAGGTGGGGAGAAGCCATGGAAGTTGCTTGGACCATGTGAGCTAGGAATTCCTTCCTCTATCCAGGTGACCTGAAACATGGTCAGGTAGAGGGCACAGGCTCTGAGTGGGCATGTAATCTCATCCGTGGGTGGGGCTGGGCCAAAGGAAGGCCAGAGTAGGATCCTCAAAAATTTCCAGCCCAGGATGAGGGACCTTGCTCATCTGGTCTGAGCGTGAACCTGTTTCAGCTACTTCTCAGTGACTGATCGTCAGATGAGGAAAGAGAGAGTAAGCCTTTCCATTCTTCTGGTCCTTTGAAGTAACACTTTGAAATGGGGACCTTTTCAATGATGAGGTTGACAACTAGAGAAAAATCTAAAGATGTAATGATCTGTTTTAGTCTTTATGCTCTATTGGAGTTTTCTGAAATTCAAGGCCATATATAAAATAAGGTGGCATTGGTTGATTTTTATTATTTTTACTAAAAGCCTGGTGCATGAAATTCGTGCATGAGGGTATATGTCCCTCAGCCCAGCCTGCATCCTCTCCAATCTGGGACCCCCTTGAGGAATGTCCAACTGCCCATTTAAACCAGCCTGATTGCCCTTGTCTTCTCCTGCAGGCCTGGCCACACCTAACTGCCCTTCTCTGCAGGCCCAGTTGCCCCCAACTTCCCTCCTCTTCCAGCCTGGTCACCCCTAACTGCCCTCTCCTGCAGGCTTGATTGCCCCCAACTGCCCTCCCTTGCAGGCCTGATCCTTTCCAACTGCCCTCCCCTGCTGGCCATCTTGTAGCTGCCATCTTGTGTCCACATGGGGGCAGCCATCTCTGGCCACATGAGGGCAGCCATATTGTATGTTGAAGTGACAGTCAATTTGCATATTACTCTTTTATTAGATAGGATAGAGGCCTGGTGCATGGGTGGGGGCAGGCTTGTTTGCCCTGAAGGTTGTCCTGGATCAGGGTGGGTGTTCCCTTGGGGCATGGGACAGCCTGGGCAAGGGGCCTCTGGTGGTTTGCAGGCTGGCCATGCCCCGTCCCCCTCCTCTCACCCCCCCTACCGACAAAAGCAGAAGCCCTAGTATCTGGGATTTATTTATCTTCTGTAATTGAAACTTATAGCCTTGAGTGGAGGCCAGGGCCGGCCAGGGCAGGTAGGAAGTTTGGCTTCCTCCATCACCAGGGCAACCCAAGCCTCCTGCTTGCTTCAGCTCTGTGGCTACCACCATATTTGTTGGGATAATTTGCATACTCACTCCTGATAGGTTGGTGGGTGTGCCTTATAGGGGTTGTGGAGGTATGGTCAATTTGCATGTTTCTCTTTTATTAGATAGGATTTTATCATGTGATTTTTACATAGCATATGATTCAAAAGATAATTTCTAGAGTGGAAGAATGGTAGTAGGAAGAATGGATGAGACTTTACTCTTCCATTGCTACCATACTTTGTTAGATTTTATTTTTATCATGTAAATATATTGCATTTACACTGAAACAATAACAAAAAAAGGAAAGATCTTCAACATTTATTTAAACCTCTAATAGTCCCTTTACCAAATGTAGAGGTTTAAATGTTGAATTTAATTATCAGATCTTTCATTCCCCAGATGAAACACTGCCGACACAACAGTTGAAAAGATTAGGTAATGTGATAAATACAGAAACTCTATTTTTTCTTTATGGCAACACTCACATTTGAAGCAAGCTGTCAGTAGCAAACAGTTTTGCCTGAGTTGTCTGGATTAGCAGATGTCTTTGTTAGGAATCTGACAATTATCACCATTATTTATTTCGCTGAATATTAAGTGGTACAGAGGGAAGCCAAGTCCTCATCAATCGTGCACGTGGTTAATTATATCATGCTACTCCTCACGTGCTGTACTCTTTGTTTCTTGCTCTTGAAATTATCATAAAAAGACATATCCAGCTGACTTCAAACTGAATGCAGTTCAAAGTTGGTATCAGCTATCACACAAAATTATGTGGGTCCCCTAGGAAAAAACACATTGTTTTTTTTCCAGCCCCTTCATTTGCTGTATATATTAAGTAACATTTCCTAAGCGCTTAATCTGTATCAAATAGTAAGCATTTCACATACATTTTCTTTTAATTAAAATCAGAAGCTTCTGTCACGTTTGCATATATTCTTTCACTTGCACTGTGCCTTCCTTTTAACATGTGATTATTGGTTATATTAGCCAATTATTTGAAGAAGGGTAACGAACAGGAGACGATCTGAAAGATAACGGTGGAAGGAGACTTCATTGGATTGATTGGCCGAGATAAAAAACATAGCAGTGGAAAGCGATGAGTTTCATTTAGATCCCAGTGTAAGGTGTCTGCAACACATCTGTGTGGGAGGCTCAGCATAGCATTAGGAAGAGGCTTTGACTATGGAAAGACAGAGGAGGGTAAAGACAGAGCTGTGAGCCACTACAACTAGGTAGCTCAAGCTGTAAGATAAGAGATTACCAAGGGACTGTCAAGAGTTAAGACGGAACTGGACACCGAATCTTCAGAACGTTTATATTTAAAGGGCTTGCTTTATGGAGGTAGCGTGTGAGGAATCAGGATGGAAACTCAGTAAAAGCCATCCATGGGGCAGGGGAGCCAGCAGGATGTAAAAAGGGCTCCAGGGGAGGTCAGAGCTCCAGCAAGAAGATGGTGGGGAATGTTTTCAAATTCTGCTGAAAACAGAATTTGAGCAGATGGTCTGGGATGAGGTTGGTTTGGGGCACTAGCACTTTCTGTAGGCTAATGGTGCTTCGGGTTGAGAGGGAGAAGAAAAAAGTGGATAACACTGTGGATGAACAGGAAGGAGACAGAAATACCATGAACAGAAATTAGAATCAAGGTAGAGAATTAAAAGAGGAGAGAAAAGGATTGTAGGGATCAAGGGAGGGACAAAAAGGGAAGCAGGCCCAGAACACGGATGGAAGGGAAGTAGCCCAAAAGGGGACAAATGGAGGGGGAGCAGAGTCAAGGACCCAGGGAGGGGAGAGGAAAAAGACAGGCGGGAACACTGGCTCCAGAAGGAAGTCAGGAAGAAAATTCTTCAGAGACTACAGGAAAGACAAATGCGTGATAATTTTTGAACAAATGAAAATATTATCGTATTCATACCGGATAATTTCCAGCTTGTGGTGATGTTGGTAGCAAAAGAGGTGGTGGTGGGGTAAGGTATAGAACTTTCATGGGGGTGCTGAAGATGGAACGACAGCTATGAGTATTTTAAGAGTGAATTGATGAGGGGTGAGAAAAGGAACTTCCGGCTTTGTTGAATCCCCAGAAAAATTGGAATACATTCTAGAGCATCTAATCCACCTGGTTATGCGACTTTGTCCTGAAATGCTCAGCGGCCTAGAAAGAGAGCAGAAGAAACAGATGGTGGCCTTACCCAGGGCTGGGGATTGGCAGGACAGATGTGGGGACAGGAGCCCGGGGAGATGGGGGCCATTGGGGTGCAGTTGTGAGCACAGGGGCAAGAACTGTTCCTGAGATCTGTGAGGTGCTTGAGATGTCGCGAGAGGCCAGGAGCAGAAACTATGGAGAAAGAGGACAGTCTGTGTCCACAAAGGTGCAGAGCGGGTCGGGAGTGAGGTAACAGGAGAGAGAGACTGCTGGGTAGTGGTCAGAGAAAACTTCTCTAGGTTATCAATGGATTTTAAATCCCAGAGAATACACTAGTTGTAGCCGAGATTTTTTTTTTTTTACATGACAAAACACACACTAATATAGTATTAAAACATATTGCCAAAAGCGGTTTGGCTCAGTGGATAGACCCGTGGACTGAATGGTCCCAGGTTTGATTCCAATCAAGGGCGCTACCTTGGTTGCAGGCACATCCCCAGTTGGAGGTGTGCAGGAGGCAGCTGATCGATGTTTCCCTCTCATCGATGTTTCTAACTCTCTATCCCTCTCCCTTCTTCTCTGTAAAAAAATCAACAAAATATATTTAAAAAATAAATAAATAAAACATATGAGTAGCTGGAAAAAAGTTTGGAAGTAAGACACTCAACCTTGTTTTCAACCAATACAGCAGTTCTCAACCTGTGGGTTGTGACCACTGGCAGGGTTGCCCAAGACCATCAGGAAACACAGATATTTACCTTACAATTCATTAACAGTAGCAAAATTACAGTTATGAAGTAGCAACGGAAATAATTTTATGGTTGGGGATCACCACAACATGAGGAACTGTATTAAAGGGTCATGGCATTAGAAAGGTTGAGAACCACTGAACCAATATATATTGAGCCATGTGCTTAATGTGAAACTGTATGCCATAAGCATGACCTGACAGATTCCTCTCAAAGAATAGTTTAATTAATATTACTCTTCCCATTGTCAGAGGTACAACCTAGTACGCGGTGATCTTGTTGTAAAAGTAAAAAATAAACCTAGTTACTTGGAAGAAAAGAAATTACAGGAAAGCTAAACTCAGTAATGTCACCATGTGCTTTAGTAAATGGTTGGACCGATAACGGTGAGTCCCCAGAAACGGTTTGGATTCCATGTGAAACGACTCTTCCCTGCCTAATGCTTTGCCTTCGAGGATAAACTCCCACCCTCAGAGACTCTCCTCAGTCAGTGGATCCAGTCCCGCAGCTCTCTCACCCCATCACCCTTTGCGCTGACATAACACTGTCATGGGGTGGGCACATCTGGAACCATTGAGTGCAGGGACCACAGCACACTGGACTCACTGGTCCTTTGTACCCCAGAGGGAGACAGTCACAATTTTCTGAAGTCCTAAACATAAATAAGTTGTTTTTCCAAGGACAAGTACAGTGACTCCATTATACACACTCAACAGGAGACTGAGCAGGGTTTGGGATGTGGTAATCACCCAACTCAAAAGCGGGATTGTTAGTGAGATGTTGAAAAATATATGTAAATGGGCCCTGGAGGACATGCCATCCCGAAACCCTCCCCGAGAATGTTGACACAGTCCTAGAGCATTTATTTACACATTCTTTTCAAGCGATTTAAAAAGCAGACTCAGAAACCCCATTTGGCATCACATGGGTGGGTCCAATAGAGGCAAAATGTTGATTATTGCTGAAGCTGTGCAGTGGATATGAGGCTTCATTATGCTCTCCTTTCTCCTTAGTATATGTTAGAAATTTCCCATAATAACAAGAAAAAAGAAAAAGACAAGGAGATGTCTCTTAGTTGTGATTAATGAGCGCCTTTCTTGGCTTTTCTCTTTCCTGGTGACTTACACAGTGATCTTTGCGACAATGCTTAACCCAGGTCCCTTTTCTCCAGAACAAATTGGAATGTACTGACACTAATATGTGGATGGTATTACATCATTATTGTTCCACGTAGTCCTTCATGCTACATGAAAGTGCTGTCATTTATTTCTGTGGAATTTCTGTACCCACGGGCATTCTCCCAAATGACTGTCGTTCCTCCCCTCACCCCCAAAGAATCCACACCAAAACAGGTTTTAATCATTCATAAACCGACCTTTATTGAAGGAGTATGTGCCGTTATTTTAAATTTTCATAACTAGTTTTATAAGGCAAAAACAAACAAAACAAAACAAACATCCAACACTACTCTTTATTAAAATATATTTTATTGATTTTTTACAGAGAGGAAGGGAGAGGGATAGAGAGTTAGAAACATCAATGAGAGAGACATCGATCAGTTGCCTCCTGCACGCCCACCACTGGAGACGTGCCTGCAACCAAGGTACATGCCCTTGACCGGAATTGAACTTGGGACCTTTCAGTCCGCAGGCCTATGCTTTATCCACTGAGCCAAACCGGTTTTGGCCAACACTACTCTTGCTCAGTGAACATTTATTAAGCATGCACTATCTGCAAAGTAGATGCTTGGGTCTTGGTTACACAGCATGCAGGGAACCTCTGCATGAAAACAAGAGGGAGTGAAGGCAGCTGGCCAGCATGGCTCAATGGTTGTGTGGACCTATGAACCAGGAGGTCACGGTTCAATTCCCAGAGTACATGCCTGGGTTGAGGGTTCTATTCCCAGTAGGGGTGTCCAGGAGGTAGCCCATCAATGAGTCTCTCATCATGGATGTTTCTCTCTCTCCCCCTTCCTCATTGAAATCAATTAAAAAATGTATTTTTAAAATACATTTTTATTGATTTAGGGAGGGAGAAGGAGAGAAACATCCATGATGAGAATCATACTGGGGATCAAGCTTGCAACCGGGCATGTGCCCCTGACCAGAATTGAACCCGGGACCCTTCAGTCCACAGGCCAATGTTCTATCCACTGAGCCAAATCGGCTAGGGCTCTATATGTATATATTTTTTAAAGAGTGAGCAAAGACTAGTCAGGGGCCTTGCAGTGGGGGAGGGGGAGCTTTTAAAATGGGCAGATGCTCAGGCTCCATACACAGAGGGGTTCGGCTCCGGCCCGGTCCCAGGAAGAGTGGAGAACCATTGTCTCAATGACTGAGTCTACGGGGGACCAGAGCTGGCCTGACGGAAGCTGGCATGGCCATCCATGGAAAGCAGCCGGTGGCTGGCAGGCAGGCAGGATGTGTGTCTGAAGCTGCATCCTGATGGCGGAAAGGATAGGAAAACGGCCCAAGAGAAAGGAGTCAGCAGGGTTTGGGCAAGCGGTCAGGCCTCAGCTGACTGGGCTCTGGTTCAAGCTGGGCGCCGGTCCTGGTGGCGTTCTCAGCCAGGACCCAGAAAGGGCTGCCGATACGCTGCTGGGTCCCTTCTGGGTAGCAGGCCCTGTGCAAAGCTCTTCCCTTCCCTCGTCTCATTTCATCCCCAGGACAGCCCTGTGACCCAGGGTGGGCTGCCCAAGGGTGATGGGGTGAGAGAGCTGCGGGACTGGACCCACTGACTGAGGAAAGAGTCTGAGGGTGGGAGTTTATACCGAAGGCAAAGCATTAGGCAGGGATGAGGCGTTTCACATTGAATTCAAGCCGTTTCTGGAGAATCATTGTTATTGGTCCAACCATTTACTTAAGCACATGGTGACATTACTGAGTTTAGCTTTCCTATCTTTTCTTCCAAGTAACCAGTTTTATTTTCTACTTTTACAAGGTCACCAAGTACTAAGTTGTACCCTCTGGCAGTGGGAAGAGTAATATTAATTAAACTATTCTTTGAGAGGGATCTATCAGATCATGCTTATGGCATACAGTTTCACATTAAGCACATGGCTCAATATATATTGGATGAATGAACAAGGACAGCCAGTAAGTGGGTGAGTTGCAGTGGAATTGAACTCTGTTCTGACTGCAGGGTTGTACTCCTCGGCCCCTCCCCTCCCTGGTGCCACAGGGACCGGGCACAAGCTAAGCAGGCTCACCCAGGGGTGAGCGAGGAATTCCACTGTGGAAGGGGCTCTGCCCACAGGTGGCACCGGCTGCTATTTCCACCTTTATTCACTAGTGAGCAAGAACACCAGTGGTCCCTGACCCACAGCATGTCCCGGGGAACAGTGACATTGCCAGGATTCTTTGTGCCCCCAGCCGTTTCTCCCCCAGTCGCTGAGGAGGGGCCTGCTGTCACACCGAGTAATACGTGTCTGCTGGCCGATGAAAGCACTGTGCTTTGGGGACCTGCTGCTTTTGACAAAGGGCAGACGCTTAGAGGAATGGATGTGAGAGGAGGGATCCAGGAAGGATCTGGAAGATAAGCTGAGTTCCTGAAGTTACACTTGGAGGCAGGCAATAGCACATTCAAATATGTCCTACTGCTGTCTGAAAAGAGATGATAAAAAGCCGAAACCGGTTTGGCTCAGTGGATAGAGTGTCAGCCTGCGGACTGAAAGGTCCCAGGTTCAATTCCGGTCAAGGGCATGTACCTTGGTTGCGGGCACATCTCCAGTGTGGGGCGTGCAGGAGGCAGCTGATTGATGTTTCTAGCTCTCTGTCCCTCTCCCTTCCTTTCTATAAAAAATCAATAAAATATATTTTAAGAAAAAAGAAATGATAAAATATCAAGAGTTCTGCTGCTTGAGATTCTCGTGAAGTACTGTTCATACTATGGTGCCAGCCTATTGGTACAGTCCTTGTCGTCACAGGGAACAAGACAGAGGTGTGTGCTCACAGCTCCTCAGAGATGGTAATCAGAGGATGCCATCCATCAAATTATCTTTCTTTCCAAAACTGAAGTTTAGGCCCTGACACTGCTCTGTTTGTATTCCAAAGACCAGTCCGCCCGACCCTACAGTAAACAGAGTAAACAAGACTGGCTCTACCCCTGCTCTGCCCCAACCATCCTTCAGTGAGAGCTCAAGATCACGACATTTTCCTCTACTTATCAAAATTACTCATACGTTCGAAACTGTTCTGGCAAATATTTCGGATTAGTGGCTGCAATATATATATATATATGTGTGTGTGTGTGTGTATATATATATATATACATATATATATATATATATATATATAGAGAGAGAGAGAGAGAGAGAGAGAGAGAGAGAGAGAGAGATTTAGAGATGCTAAGAATACAGTAATGACTGCAAGATAAGGTCAAACTGGACAATTTTCTGTATCCTGTATACACAGTAATTTCACAAGGCAGCATGATAGAGCAAACCAAAGACTTGGCTTTGTCGCTTATTAACTGTGCAACTTTTGCAAATTACTTGACTTCTCCGAGCCTTGTTTTCTGCCAGAATAAAAGAAAAATAATAAAACTTGCCTCAAGAAATTCTGCGAGGATTGGGTGTCATATATGTAAAGTGCCTGCCTAATATTGCGTGGAACATAGAGGCTCAAAAGTATTTGTTGAATGAGTAAGTAGTAGACACTCAATAAAAATAGCTTTTATTATTTATTAGTGTTTGTCAAACTTTATAGGCTTTAAACCTGTCTGCCCATGCTCTTCTGAATAATTTAAAAATCAATAGATTCAGTTTTAGTTATTAAAACACATCTGTTGCAAAAATTCAAATTATATAAGTATACAAATAAAAAATGAAATGTCCTACTACAAAGCCGGACCCCTCCCCCCCCAATCACGAGTGCATGAATTTTGGGCACTGGGCCTCTAGTCTATAATAATAAAAGCATAATATGCTAATTAGACCAGACAGCTGAACTACCTCATGGACATCATTCCAGATGTCCTTCCAGACAAGCTGTGGCGGTGGAGGACGAGACAGAAACAGTTAGGGTCAATCAGGCAGGCAGGTGAGTGGTTAGGGGAAATCAGGCAGGCAGGCAGAGGCAGTTAGGGGCTATCAGGCAGGCTGGCAAGCAAGTAGGGGCAATCAGGCAGGCAGGCAGGCAGGCAGGCGAGCAGTTAGGAGCCAGCAATCCTGAATTGAGAGAATGTCCAACTGCTGGTTTAAGCCCAATCCTGTAGGGATCCCTGAGGGATTGAGCCTAAACCGGTAGTCAGATATCCCCACAAGGGGTCCCAGATTGCAAGAGGGTACAGTCTGGGCTGAGGGACCGCCCCCATCCCCCAACCCTGTGCACAAAGTTTATGCACTGGGCCTCTAGTATAATCATATTCTGCCCACTCACAGGGAAAGTACAATAGGATGAATATGTTGAAACTCTAACTCCCAGTACCTCAGAATATGGCTATATATGGAGATAAAGCCATTAAAGGGTGATTAAGTTAAAATGATGCCATTAGGTGTGCCATAATCCAATCTAATTGGTGTCCTTATAAGAAGAGGAAGTTTGGATACACCCAGAAACACCAGAAAAGGAAGAAAAGGAGACACACACCAGGGATACACATACAGAGGAAGGACCAGGTGAGGGCAGAGAGAGAAGGCAGTCACCTGCAAGGAGAGATATCTCAGGAGAAACCAAACCAGCTGACACCATGACCTTGGACTTGGAACCTCAGAATCATGAGAAAATAAATCTGCTGTTTACACCGCCCAGGGTGTGGTGTTTTGTTATGGGAGCCCTAGCAGACTGGTAGAGAGAGGTTATTCTCAAAAAGCCTCTGCTTTGAGTTGAGATCCATGTGGTTCTAGTCACTCGCTCCCTGCTTACTCGATCCCAGGCTCTTTCTGACCTTTCTTTATCATCGTTACCCTCCTTGCTCACTGCAGTTTATTTGGTGAGGGGTGTTTACTGTGAACCCTGGGGAATCTCAAGAATCTCTGGATGTTTGTGAACGGTTTGTTTTTTATGTATCTCATTCCGGTGCAGCATTTAGAGAGCAGGAAGAAGCTATTAAGGTATTTATCCACTGACCTATCCTCTGTTTTCATTCTATAAACCATGCAACGATCAGAAGAAAATCTTCCCACGTCCGTTCTCTCACATTTCTTGCACGATTGATGGGTATCAATAGCTCACTTTTGTAGATTATTTTAAATTCATCAGATAAATCTTTAGATTAAGATCACCCTAGATCAACCTAGAGGCTAGCGGGGGTTAATGCACTTCTTGAAGCTTTGTTTTACCACAGTCTCTCTCTCTCTGGGCACCTCTGTCCCTCAGCCTTCATTGCATGTGACATCTGTGCTTCTGGGAGAAGGACGCAGAAGAAACTTGAAATGAGGCAGGATGACAATCTTCATTCTGCTCCAAAGCCATCCTCAGTAATCTTCACATACTTCACATTCTTTCAATTTCCTGAAGAGTGACTCACCAGAGTCACACAGCCACCAGTAGCTGGAATAACTGGTCTCAAGGTCTCCTAATATCTCTTTCTCCCTTCGGCAGTTCCTTTTGCTTACAGAGGGGAAGACTGCTTTGCTGGCGATGGCTGTGTGTTAGCGACAGAAGGAAAGGAAGCGGGAGAGTACCAGCCAGTGTTTAAAAAAAGGGTTTTACTTTGGCATTTCCTCCTTTTTTTCTTTCCAGCGTCCACTGTGGTCACTTAAGCATCGTGGATCTGGGAAAGCTTCTGCCTTCTCTGCTCCAACAGTCAGTGTATTTTGGGAAGTTAAAGTCAGGCCTGCCTGTTACCTAGAACTGATGGGTAAGGAGGGAGAGGAGTGAGCAGCAGCTGGGCTGAACGAGAAGTAAAGGAGACCCGCTCTCTTCCCCAGCTTTTCCGATGATACTATCAGCTGGGCCTTTCACGCGACAGTCTAGGACAGCGGTTCTCAACCTGTGGGTCGAGACCCCTTTGGGGTCGAACAACACTTTCACAGGGGTCACCTAAGACCATCGGAAAACACAGATACGATTCATAACAGTTGCAAAATTACAGTTATGAAGCAGCAACAAAAATAATGTTATGGTTGGGGGTCACCACAACATGAGGAGCTGTATTAAAGGGTCGCGGCATTAGGAAGGTTGAGAACCACTGGTCTAAGGCGATGCCAACTTCTCTCCCATCCCCCAAACACGCACAAAAGCTCAAGGTGATGCTAAAAGAAACAAAGAAATCTCTGTCTTTTGAAATGTGGGGGAAATTGTATAGGTTTTTTTCCCGACATTTTTCCTCAATGAGTTCAAATGTATGTGTGTGTAAGGGAAGTTGGGAATAAATTAAGGAGCAAATATGAATAATATTTTCCTACTTGCAATACTCAAGTTCCCCTTTTTTATTTCTTTTGCTCTTTTTTGGTTGTTGATTTCTTTACTCTAGTTTCCTAAGCTCCGGATGAACCCTAAAAGTATACAAAATTATTTCCAAAATATTTGGGTGCCTACTACGTGCTAGGCATTATGCTAGGTTTGAACAAGATGAGAAGAGAGCTAAGATTTAGTCCTCCTTCAAGGTCTGCAGTATCATAGCAAAGGTAATTCATGATCATATTGGTTCAGAAATTTGCAAAAGCAGCTACATTTTATAAGAGAAAACATTTTAATTGTCTCGTGCTCACGGACAGCATCTAAATATCACTGGTATTTAGCTCAAACCAAAAAACTATTCTGAAATAACAGTTAAATGAACATTTTTATGAGACATAAGGATTTGGGGACAGTTTGCTCACTTGTGTGTCATAAGTTGTAAAAAGCAGAGTTACACCCATGCCATATGGAAACTACAGGGCTCTAAAGTTTTATATATATATATATATATATATATATATAATCTATAATACATCTGATTCATTTAAATTCAAATTTAACATTTATAATTTTAATAGTTGGCATTGTGGCCTTGTACATCACATAAAAAGTATTTGAGATTTTGAATTTGATAGGTAGCTGTTTAGAGTTATAAAGTCTCTTCCAAATCTTAAAATATCAGATTCTAATAGGGCACAAATGCAGCCTTTTGAAATAAGAACTCCAGGGGAAATATCTACAGTTCAACATTAGTGTTTAATGCTGTATTCCTATTTGGGATGACAGAGATGACCATTATATTAGTTTCATAAAATCTATTTATCTGTTTATAGTGGTTGACTGGCAAGCGGTTATAATTTACTACCAAATTTCTGGGAGCAAAACGGAGGAAGGGAAAAAAAATCAACTAAAAACCATAAGTAAATCTCAATCACGATCCCTTCCATGAAATGGTCACACTTGTGGTTAACAGTTAATTGAACATCACCATTATTTGCTCTTTTCTTTTTCATCAGATGCTTCACTCTGTAACTAAAAGAGGATCCAATCAATGTCAAATGACTAGAGAAATAGTGTAAGGAAGAGCCTGTAAGTTGCCAGGAGCCTCACACAGGAAGGGAGTAATAACAAACTATTTTCACTATTCCTAAGCCTTTGTCCTCCACCAGCCAGTCTCCTTGGTGACCCAATGCAATTGCTTCACCTAAAGCACATCCACATCCGAGTGTCACAGGCATTTGCTTCCTCTCTACACTTCCTGTGTTCCTGGATGGGAGGTTCTCTGAGGTGAGCCTTCAGGAAACAGTCGCTCACTCAGAGGTCTGCGAGGAAGAGCGATTTGGAGCAGGAAGGCTCCAACTGCACACTAAAAGGATAGCCTTGCCAAAACCGGTTTGGCTCCGTGGATAGAGCGTCGGCCTGAGGACTGAAAGGTCCCGGGTTCGATTCCGGTCAAGCGCATGTACCTTGGTTTCGGGCACATCCCCAGTCGGGGGGTGTGCAGGAGGCAGCTGATGGATGTTTCTAACTCTCTGTCCCTCTCCCTTCCTCTCTGTAAAAAAAAAATCAATAAAATATGTTAAAAAAAATAAATAAATGAAAGGATAGCCTTGCTCCAACCTAGGGCATGTCATTGACATAAAAAGTCCTTGAGTTCAGTTCACTTCACTTTCCCTGGCCTCTCGTACAGCGGGAGGCATTCAGTCATTGCCAAAGTCAATACACTAACTCTGGCTGCTGAAGGCAGCTGGCTTCCCATGGAATCATGTGGCCCATTTCCTATTTCAGTCAGTTTATGATTCAGTGGTAGAAAATGCCAAAGGGAGTTGGCAACAATGGCCTTTTCCACTTTTAATAGATTTTCTTTTTATGTACTTTGGATTTTTCTCCGGCATTGTGCTCAGTGGTATTTTTACCGTGTAATCAGATTTGGACAGCTCTACAACAAGGTGCTGATTGGCAAGGAAACCTCAAGGTAAATGGCTCTCTCTCTGCCTTCAGTCCCAGCGGCCACCAGTCGGCCAGCCTGTTACCAGAAACACGGGGTGGGGTCCTCAGAGGGAAGGGGGGCTTAAGCACTAAGTTTCCGAGGCAGCCCTGGAATTTGGAAATTCCTTGAGCCTTCCATGGCTCCATGATAAGTTGAGATAAATCAGGCCTCTCTGCGCAGTCAGGATCGGGACATCCTATTTCTGCTCTGCTTTCTCCCCCACTCTCTCCTTGGCTGGTGGGAAACAGAAAAAATCCCCTCCTTCTAAGGTAAAGCATGAAGAATGGGAGCTATTTGCTATTTAAACAGCTATTTTGCTGTCTGGTTAAATCTCTGGTCTTCAAGTTGCACGGTTATCTAGTTTTCTTGTCTTGTGTTTGTTATCACTACTATGTCTTTTGGCTTCTCTTCCTCCGTGGGGTGAAGTTTGATCTTTACCAAGGAATAGGAAGTGGGCTTTATTTTTTCTAATTTCTGTTCATTAGTTGTATAACCTTGCGAAGGTCACTCGACTTCCTGTACTGTATAGATTCTTAATCTATAAAAAGGCACACTGATATCATTTTCTTTTATTTGCCAGAACATTAACACTGTCTAATATTTTACATTCTTTGATCTCAACGGAACTTTTTCTAATAATTATCCTGTTTAATTGTGAATTTAATACTGGAATGCACTATTCCTTAAAAGTTAAGTACAAAAATATTTAAACCATACACTGCTTGATTCCATGTACTGTATTTTAAAAGAGATTTTGTGGATGGTAGAATATTTTTCTTGAGGAATATCTTGAGTTATGAGGTTTCATATTCTAAATTTGATGTGAATAATATATACTCCAATATTCATTCATATGAAAGTAGTTTCAGCTTTTGAGAAAATGATATATTTTTAATTTACAAGAATTAAAATTAGTTAGTTAATAGCTCCTTAGTTTCAAAATTGTTTCTCAGTCCTCCCCTCCTAGTCTTCAAAGAGGAATGAACAGAAAGCAATTGAGGGCTTTTTGGAGATTTGGGAATTAGTGTTAACAGGGAAATATTGCAGATTGCTTAATCCACTTCATAAAATCATCCTCTGAAATCTCAAGCTCCACCCCTACCACCCAACCTGACTTTGTCTGCTAAGCTCTGTCATTGTAGAAAACAAGACAGACTTGTTTTATGAGAAGGGCCATCTCATTTATATTGTCAGTTGTGAGTTGGTCCTCAAAGGAAGTCTCCATATAGATGTAAAACCATCCACATGTCCTTCTGCTTGCACTAAAGGTACTTAAAAATGGTAAAACCATCTTACCCTTTCACCAGACCAAATATCTAGCAAATGAGGACAGGATTCAGGTCAACAGAGAAATTAATCTCTTCAACTGAGGTCTTATGTATTAGGAAAGCATGAGGTCTCTGAATCTTGTCTCAGGTTCTTACAAATTCGGAGGCCTTGAATAAATCACTTCACTTCTCTGAACATTGGTTTACTCATTTAAAAAATTGAGAGTAATATCTATTTCATGAAATTGTTGTATGGATTAAATTAGATTGATGCAACATGGCTGGCTATAAAAATGCTCATCTTGAAGTCAACTATAGATTACAATAGGTAATTCTGGTTCTACTATCAAATCTAGAATGCGAGTCCATATTTGTCACAGAAAATTACTAAAACAATAGTATTTGTATGATATGCCATAGTTTACAAAGCATATTCATTTGCAAAATATTTTCACTTATATTAAGGGTATTTTTGCTATTCAGATATTCTGGGGAAGTTTCAATTAAGAAACATTAAGCACCCACATTTGGCAAACTGACATCCATGAATTATTACCACATCTACATTGGACATATATATATAAGACGTGCCAGTGCAGCAATCCTCAAACATCTGGGCTAAGGAGCCTTTTACATTCTTACAAATTACCGAGGACCCCAAAGAATGTTTGTATATGTGGAGTATATCTACTGATACTTATTAGAAATTAAAACTGAGGAAGTTTAAAAACATTATTTATTCATTAAAAATTATAAATCCATTCTATGTTAACACAAATAACACATTTTTTAATGAAAATTAACCGTATCTCCCAAAACAAAACAAAAAAATTTAGTTTGGCCAAAACCGGTTTGGTTCAGTGGATAGAGCGTTGGCCTGCAGACTGAAAGGTGCCAGGTTCGATTCCAGTCAAGGACATGTATCTTGGTTGCAGTCACAACCCCAGGGGGGAGCGTGCAGGAGGCGACTGATCGATGTCTCTCTCTTTCATCGATGTTTCTAACTCTCTATCCCTCTCCCTTCCTCTCTGTAAAAAAATCAATAAAATATATATATATATATTTAAAAAATATTAGTTTGAATAGTGGTATTGTTTTACATTTTTGCAAATCCCTTTAATGTTTGGGTTAATATTAGCTGAGATCATTTATATGTTTCTACATTCAATCTGTTGCGCTTATCACACTTCATATAGTCTCTGGAAAACTCTACTGTATGCTCATGCGAGAATGAGAATCACAAAGGTTTAAAAGTAGTCTTAGCATGGGAATAATTTTGACTTCATGGATCCCCTTGCTTCTCAGAGACCTCCTTCACGGGTTTCCCATTTCACACATTATCCACTGTACTGGTGCCCAGGACTCAGTTATGACTCAAGAAATATTTGCTGAGTGAAATAATTAACACCAGACCCTGTGCTAGGTACTGGGTACCCACAGCTGAACAAGACAAGAGTTCCTGCTCTTAAGTAGCTTAGACTCCCATGAGAGAGACACGTCTGCAAAAAATTGTGCTGCCACAGCAGTAAATACAAGATACTCTGGGAGTGGGGGTGGTAAGTGGGTATCTTACCCAATCTTGGAAGATCAAGAGAAAATGATGGCTGAGCTGAGACTTAAAGGAGAAAGCCAGGTAAAGAACACAAGGGTAAAAAAGAGAGTGAAGTATCCCATGTCCCAGACAGGGGAGGGAGGGGAGGGAAAGAGGGGCAACAAGGCTTGTTAAGAGTTTCTAGAGAGAGCAAGGCATGGCAGGTTGGCCAGAAAAATAAGAATATGTATCATGTCAGCTTCCTGAGGGAAAGTCTGAAGACTTTAGGTACATCCATAAAGTTTGGGAAGGTCCCTCTGGGTACAATGTGAAAAGTGAGTTGGGATAAAACCAGGCGGAAAGGCCAGTGCAGAGAGGTGAGGCCAGAGATATTGGCCTGGCTAGGACAGGAGCAGTGGAGATTGAGAGAAATGAAGAGTTTAGACATATCTGAGAAGGACACATTGATGGGACTTTCCCGTGGCTGTCAACGGTGAGAGGGAGGGGCCGAGTCTAAAACCCCTATTTCTGGCTGAGGCAAGCGGGTTGATGATGATACCATTTAGAGATTGAGAGCAAAGAAAACAGGTAAAATGAGGACTTAATTTGGGATACGTTGTTTTGAGATATCTTGGAACTTGGGGATATATATCTCAAAGGCAGTCAGGTATGCAGATCTGTAGTAAGAAAAGAGAACTAGAAATTTTTATTTAGGAGTCATTAGCAGAGTCACTGCATCCATGGCAGTAAAAGAGACCATCGAAGGAGAATATAAAAGGTGAGCTAGAAATAATCTGACTAGGATACAAATTTGAGGTACACGGGCCTGTGACAGGCAGAAGATGGGCATCCTGGGAGTTAAAATACTGTGATATAAAAAGCCAGCGGAAAAATAGGGAAGTGTAGATCCACAGATCAGGGCGTTACGTGAATGCAGCAGGCCTTGATCATCAGTATCAAATGCTGCCAACAAGTCAAGTAAAATGAGAAAGACTGGGCTGAACAAACAGGTTATTAGTGACTTTGTTTAGAATCTCAGCGGCGTGGCAGGGGCAGACCCAGATGCACTGAAGAGATAACCCACTGAATGAAGTTTTGGGTGGACAGGAGGAAACGGAACCCAAAGGACAGGCACGAGCAGATAAAACACAGAGAACACGCAGAAATCCGGGCCTCAGCCGGGGCAGATACCTGATGCGCTGCGAGGGCGGACAGGGTGGGCGTGGGTGCAGGCGGGCTGATGAAGATGGAGAAGGGGAGGCTGTTGGCGGTCCTCTCTGCAGGGTTCTTTCTGCCGAGAAGAAACAAGGCAGCGAATGAGGACGTCGGAGACATACCAAGATGCCAAAGGAGCTGTCTCCTTAGATCAAGGGTCCTTTATTTTAACAAGAAATCGGAAGCATTTCAAGTATACAGAACGGTATGGACGATAATCACTACTTAACACCCCGTGTACCCTCCACCAGGCTCTGAGGTTCTGCCACATTTCCTGCAGATTATTTTTGGTTCAAAATAAAACAGTACAGATGCAAGTGAGCCCTCTCTCTCACATTCCTTCTCTTCCTCTCTGTGAGTCACCAACCACTATTCTGAATCCGGTGTCCATCATTTCCTTACGTGATTTTCGGTTTTTAAACTTTTACTTATTGTGTACCATATTCTACGTCTTTCCTGCAACCTGATTCCTTCCCTCTCCCTCTCACACTGTGTTAATGGAGTCTACTGAAATGAACACTAGTATAGCTTGGGCTCATTAATGGACATGTAGCATTCTGCATTATGTCCATTTGTCCAACAAATGTAACTCACACATCTATTCTCCCACTTAATATAAGCAATACTGCCATAAACGTCCTTAGGCCGGCTCATGAATATACATACATGTGTGTGTGCGTGAGTGTGTGTGTATGTATATGTATATCTCTACATCTATATATCTATCTATATATACACAGTGGTACCTCGAGATACGAGTTTAATTCGTTCCGTCACCTTGAGGCGTGGGAAACTGTGAGACGCTCAAGTCGCGGTAAACTGGTGGGTCGTGTGCAGCCGCCAATCCACGCGATGACTCCTATCTCAAATGTTGCTCGTATTTCAAAGCAAAAATCGCTCGCTCCACGGCTCGTATCTCAAAAATCTCCTATGTTGGGGCACTCGTATCTCGAGGTACCGCTGTGTATATAAATACCGTATTTCCCGGCGTATAAGACGACATTTTAACCCAGGAAAACCGTCTCAAAAGTCAGGGGTCATCTTATACGCCAGGGGTCATCTTATAGGGAGAGTATATCCCAAACTCTATATTTTAACTGGAAAAGTCAGGGGTCATCTTATACGCCGGGTGTCATCTTATAGGGCGGGTATATCCCAAACTCTGCATTTTAACGGGAAAAGTTGGGGGTCGTCTTATACGCCGGAAAATACGGTGTGCATTTCCATATTTTCTGGCGTATAAGACGAATAAACAACTGTAAGTTTCTACACGTGTACTATATATATTGCATGGGTATAAACGTATACTTGTTTGTTTCTATGTAAGTCCTAACGTGCAGCTAACAGGAGAGGTAGCACATGTGCCTGAGCTGCACATGTCCCTGGCTTCCGGGAGGGCACAGAAGCCCATGGATGGGTGGGTGGGTGGGTGGATGGATGGATGGATGGGTGGGTGGGTGGATGGGTGGGTGGTTCTGGGCGGAAGGGCGCTCTCAGGGCTCCATCCAAAGGCCCAGGGGACACGCACCGCTGCTCCCGGGGCCTCCAGCCTCAGCCCTCGCCGCCGGGCCCGCTGTCGCCGCGGCCTCACGGTGCCCATTCACTGCCCCCGGGCCAGCGTGTGTGTCCCCGAGGGCGCACCCGGGCCGGGCGGGCTTCACGTGGAGGGTCCGCGGGGGCCGCGGCGCAGCCCACCTCCGGGCCGGGCCCCCCAAGTGACAGCGCTAGCGGGGTGCGGGGGCCCCATGTGCGGAGGCGGCGCTGCAGGGCCGGGCACCCACGCTCGCCTCCAAGGGTCTCCCCTCCCTCCCTCCCGCTCCCGGCGCTGCCAGCTCAGGAGCCGGGGGCCCGGGCGCGGGGCCGCTCCCCAGCCGGGCCTCTCCCGGCGGCGCCTCTCCGCCTTACGCCAACTCCGTAAGCAGGCGCCCAGGCCCGCCGGGCGGCGCCCGCCCCTCCGCAGGCTCTGACGTGAGATCGCGCGGGGCGGCCCTGGCGGCGGCCATGTTTAGTGAGGGCAACCCCACCCTCGCGCCCCGCCGGCCTTCCCCCTCACACCTTCCTCCTGCTCTTCAGTAACGAACGCGAGGCTTTAACCTCAGAGTCCGTGTGGGACGAAGCCTGCCGAGGCCTGACTGCCCGGGGCCCCGGCGGGGGCCCGACCCCGCCAACTTAAACATGGCGGCCGCGCCCCCGAGCGGCCCAGGAGCGCGGACGCCCGGGAAGCCACGCCCACCGCCCGGGAGCCGGGCGGCGAGGCCGGGCAGGGGAAGTCTCGCGAGATCTGAGCGGCGTCGGCGCAGCCCGGAAGCCTCTCCGGAGGGGGCGGGCGCGAGCCGGAGGAGGAGGAGGAAGAAGAAGGGGAGGAGGAGGCGGAGGAGAAGGAGGCGGAGTCCGGGCGCGGCGAGCTGCGCAAAGCCGGGCAGCGACGCCGGGCGGCTGCGCCGCGCCACTGGCGTAGGCGGCCTTGGAGAATCGCGCGCTGCGCCGCTCCCGGGCTGGGCGCGGAGGGGGAGGGGATGTCGGTCAGTGCGAGATCCGCTGCTGCTGAGGAGA
>PVJN01010167.1:0-57432 GCA_004026805.1 Lasiurus borealis | reverse complement strand
TGCCCAAAATATCAAATAAATGCATATTTCAGACATAACTGTAATGTGAATTGCTGCCCCCCTCCCCTCTCCCCGTCACTTGGCCAGCTCCTGTCCCTGCCTGAGAAGACACAAGCCTTCATTACATGATCACTCTCCCCTCTTCTGATACCACCGAGGGCCCTTCCTTTGAACTCTGCGTTGCCGTGGCAACCGCTCCTTCCTGAACATCAACATCTCTGTCCACAATTGCCTCTGCTGAGGTGGATTGCTGCCAAGCAAATCATAGGCAATTTTTTTGAGTCAAGAAGGCCGAAAGCCTCAGATCAAGTTCAAATTATTTGGAGGATGTGTGTGTCAGGGACACTTAGCATCAGTTCCGATGGGAAGGCAGATAAAAGCCTGATTTAGGGCTTGGGTAGGGGAGGCTCAGGGCAGCTCAGCCTCAGAGTTTGGAGAGCTCTTCCCGAAGCTCTTTGATGTGAAGGAGATGTTGGAAGTTGCGTAATTCTTGCCGGCGGTCCAGACACAAAGGCTGCTCCCACCACGCAGAGGGCCCAATGCACCGAGAGCTTGTTTTGTTTTTCCTCTCTCCTCTTTCCCTTCATCTTTCCCGGCGACATGTGTAGGATTTATTCCGAGAAGAGGAACCTTCGTGTCGCAGGAGTCAGTGTTCAAGGCTCTTGGACTTGGGATGTAACAGGGGCCACGAAAGGTTCTGTCTGTGAAGAGAGGTGGCCCACACCGGCATAGTGACGAGTGTGGGGGTGAGAGGGTGGCCTAAGGTGACCCCCTAGGAGAGAGAGCCAAATGCCTTACAAATTGATCACATCCCATTTAGCTCAGATTAATTTCCATCACCACCCCCAGGGCTCACAGGCAGTATGTTTCTTCCTTTGGTTTCTTCTCCCATCCCCCCACCCAGAGTGACTTCCTCTCTCCTTTTCTCTTTCATCCAAGAGTGTCGGCCTGACTGTTTTGAGTTTGCTCAGATTTTATTTTGCTATTTAACCGTTGCGCTTGCCAACCCCCAGATCTTTCACGTTGTAAAACCCGTGCTACACATGTCCCCTCGCAGCCTGCTTTCCATCAGCTTTGCCTAAATCAAGTTGCTGGATCAGTCCCGTGTGTTCGCAGGATAATAACTTTCCTTCGCAGGACAGAGCGGTGCAGAGCGAGGGCTGCCTTTTTCTGCTTCAAAGGCCTGAGAGATGCCTTTAACCACAAAAATGAGAATCGAAGGTAATGGATCTACAAGAGTCCCACGATGGCAATCTCGCTGCTGGAAATGTTCATGAATTACCTGTAATTTACCTCAACATGTACCATATGTTGGATTGCAAGATGCACTTTTCCATTTTTTTTTTATTTCTTCTTCTTCTTTTTTTTTTTTTGCTTAAATGGACTGCTATTCAGAATGCTTTCCCCCCTTGACATGAAATGGATGTTGGGACTAGGCTGGAGGGAAGTGCCCTGTAGAAGTTTCGCAGATTAAAATAGGCACATGCTATCATCTGAACGCTTTGCACAAGGGAAAGAAGGCAGAATGAGGAGAATGTCCTTCCTTAATACACTGCCAGCCCCACAGGGTCAGGATGAGAAGATGAAAGACACTTTGGGGGGAGAGAAGGCGGTGAACCACCAGCTCGCCCATTCCTTCATGCGTTTCAAGCAAAGGGACAGACGTGACAGGCCTCTCCATGGCTTGATTTATGAAGTCAGGAGACTTGAGGAGCGGCTCTGTCCATTTTCTAATCTCCTGGACACCCCCACTTCCTGGCTTTCTGCCGTCTCCCGGACACATCTACCCCATGCTCTCTCCCCCATGTACACAGTGGCCTCATTAATGTCTCTCTCTAAGAGTGTGAGAACTTCCGCTTTGTCAGACCTTTGAGCACCCTCAGAACCTCAGTTTCTCATCCCTCTGAAGCTGCGCAGAGGTAGAGGGGGGAGGGCCGGCGGTGGCCAGCCTGATTGTCCACCCGGAGCCAGGGCCTTGTCACTCGGCCCGCCACATCTGCGCTTTTGAAAGGAAACGTCATAATATTGCCAATCAATAGGAAGAGTGACAGGCCCATTTGTCAAGAGCAATCCAGCCCGGCAGCTGTCGTCCTCCTCTGCGTCTTTCTCTGGGGTCTGGCAAAGGGAAGCCCAGAGAAGGGCCGGTGGTGTGTTGGGGGACCACAGGGCGTCACCGGGGGACGCAGTGGACATCTCGCCGATGCTCGGCACAAGTTGGGCCGAACAGAAGGGCCGGGCCCGGGACGAAGCGTGGGGTTCCTACCAGCAGCCTGCAAAAGCAGCCAGACACCCCGCAAGCGAAGCGGGTCTCCTAGCTCAGGACGTCCATTGACCCTTCATCTAAGGGTGCAACTGTTGATGTGTTGCTGCTGAGCTGCAGATGTTTCTTGCCGGTCGGCTGGTCAGAGGGAGGAGCGGGTCATCATCTCGAAGGAGGAATGGAGTGGGAATGACGACTTCCATCTTTTCTCGGGAGGGAAATGGAAGCAGAGGGGAACCCGGGTGGCAGGGCAGGCGGCCGCCTCCGCCTCGCTCCGCCGTGTCCCCGTGCTGACATCGACACAGCGGGGCAGGCTGGCCACGGCAATCAGATCGGCCATGCGTGGGGCCCGGGAGCGTGTCGAGGTCACGGGACTAAAGCGCCCCTTCCCACCCCGCCAGGATAATTTTTAAATTGGGAGATTAATCTTAATCAGCTCTCGTATCTGCACCTTTAGTTAGTCCGGATGACGGTTATGGCTTTTCATGCTTGGGGAGTCGCCAGTCATTTTGCTAGGTGGGTGCAAGGGAGCAAACGCTGACGTGAACAGGGGAGACCCGAAAGAAGAATGGGTAACTCCTGGGCAATGTGCACCCGCTCTCCTTTGCTGCTGCTTGCCTGGAGGAGAGGCGGTGCTCTGGAAAAGAAACGCCTTTGTTCTTAAGGAACAGCCCGATTTTGGCACGAGAAAGCAAACACTGCAATTTAAAGACAAAGGTGGTATTGATAGTTAATTGTCATATATATATATATATATATATATATACATACACACACACACACACACACACATACATACATACACACACACACACACACACACATATATATATATTTTAGGAAATATGTGAAAGCAAAAAAAAAAAAAAATCAAGGATGGAATATCTTGCCAATTAATAGTCCAACCCCGAGGTCAGTGAATATGTTTGCAGGACCCAAAATCCAAAAGCCATTGAAAAAAAATTTTTTTAATTAAAGGAAGACAATGAGCTTTAAATACTGTAACATGTTGTTGTAGACTAAATTGTGCCCCCTCTTACCCCTTTGCCGAATTCACATGCTAAAGGCTTAATACCCAATATGTGAGTGTAGCTGCAGATAGGGTCTTTGTGTGTGTGGGGGCATTAAGATTAAAGGAGGTAATAAGGATGGGGCCCTAATGTAGTAGGACTTTGGCCTTATAAGAAAGGGATGAGATATCTCTCTCTCTCCCTCTCCCTCTCTCTCTCTCCTTATAAGCACATAGTGCAAAGGTAGCCATCTGCAGTGCAGACAGAGAGTAGTCACCGGAAACTGAATCAGCTGGCACTTGGTCTAGACCTGCAGCCTCCAGAAGTGTGAGAAACAAATGTCTGTTGTTTAATCCACCCAGTCGACGATATTTTATGGCAGCCCAAGCTGATTAATTAAGGTAGATTCTCCATCAAAGTAAAGTACCCTGATAATCACATTCCAGGCATGGCATTCCTGCAGTTCCCCTGGAGGCATCAAGGTAATAAGATTGATTTTATGAAACATTAAAATATCCGAGCACATGAAAGCAGTTCTCTTTACGGCAGTTTGCTCAGAAGGCCAGTGTAATCCCAGTGCTGACCCCTTTGCTGGGAATCCCATTGGAACGTCTCACGATTCAGAGTCAGCAAGTTGTCCTTGAATAGTTTCAGTAGTGACATGTTCTTGTTTTTAAAGATAATTTAATTTCTTTCTCTTTTTTTTACATGTATAAGTTGTTCAGAGCAAGCCTAGGAATCAAGCTGATAATTAGAAGTAGGTTCCCATGGTGTGGGTTAACCACAGGGGGTAGAAGTGCAGTGATAAGGCTTATGGGACTTACAGCCATCTCAGAAGATTATTCTAAAAGTATATAGCCTGGGCCATAATTGGCCAGGGGATCCTCATACAGCAGGAGCCTGGCCTTCTAGGGAGTACCTTGCTCTCGGGCTTTCAAATCTGTTTTATTTGATCCTTACAAATCTCTGGAGGCAGATTATTTTCCTCCATGGAAAGGCAGAGCTTATTTTGTTGAATACATTCTGGTAAGTTTGTTCAAACAAAGTAAAACAAGAACAAAAGCCTTCTTGACTCTGATGTGATGACAAAGCACAGGTTCTAAAGCAAACAGTGAAAGTGAGTCTCCGACCTGCCACTTACAGGCTGTGTGACCCTGACTCAGTCACATAAGCTCCATATGGCTCAGTTTTCTCACCTGTAAAATGGGTGGAGGTCGAACACTTATTTAATTAGATGAGATAATGCACGTGAAACAACGTGCATGTAGAGCAGGCATTCTGTTCAGTTAGTTCCCTTCTCTCTTGCTCTCGTATTTGGGGAGAAAAGCTGATGTCCAGAGGCAAGGATAAAACAGTAAGTAATCACAGGGTCAGCTTGACATTGACCTAGCCGTGGAATGGAAGGTGCTTTTACTCTAACTTTGAGGCACTAAAGGGAAGGACCCTGTAGTTTGCGGAAAGAGCTCTGAATGACTTTCCTTTCCTCGTGTGAGAGTTCTGGCTCTGTTTATTTAAAACTGTCACGTGGCAGCTTTTCCACTGATCCCCTTACCACTCTCTCACTCAGGGACGACAACACCAAGATGCCCTTGCTCTGGATCTCTGCACCTGGAGGAGGGTTTTCAGGCCAAAGACTTCTCTCCTACAACATCAAAGCTGACCACGTTATTCTTCAAGGAACGTTTCCAAGGTTCAAGGTAAAGCGTGCTATGAAATCAAGACTTGTTGATGGAGGCAGAGTGAATGTCAGGGGACATTCCAAGGTTTCTTTGGGTGTTAGTTTTCTTCTTTGGGTTTTGTCTTCACACAAGGCAAACTTCCTAAATCTTATTTTCTTCTCAATGATCAAAAGTAGTAAATCAGTCTCACACAATTGAAGGCATCTTCTGGGTTGTCCCTTTGTATGTCTAGACTCGCCTGGTGCATAGAGCTTCTAGTGATTGAGTGCTGAGGACACCCCATGGCATATGGAGGTCTTTGGGTGGGAGGGCAGAGCAGTGTCTATGCTGACAAAGGGTCTTCCTAGGACCGGAAGAAATAGGCCCGAGTGGTGTCTGTGCCATTCATCATCTCACCCAGTAGAATTCTTACCCACAAGCAAACTCTACTGATGTGTCAACACACCAACAGAGGAGAGACTTGAGAGTTTTCTGTGATGTGAAATCTTTCAAATTAGGCAATGAATTGAAGTTGCCAACTTTTTTTCATTGCCAACTTCCTCACCAAACAACTGGGGAATGTTGTCAAGTACTAGATCGATCAACGTAGACAAGATCCGGCTTAGGGAAAGAGTGGTGGGTAGCCAAATGTTCTATGTGCTCTCTATTTAATGAGATAGATATTTTGGGGTAAAGAAGGTGGTGACATGATAGACTGGATGAATGCATACACAAATAAACTTGGGAATCCCACAAACCTGGATTTGAATCATGGCACTACTGTAAGAGAATGCATTAACCTGAGCCTCAGTTTCCCTATCTGTAAAATGAAGAAAATAATACCCACCTATAAATGAGGACCCAGGTTGTCTCTCCACCAGGAAGCTGGGCTATATGTTTTATTATTTTGTAATAAGCATCTCTCAAGGATAATTTCCCCTTAGGTTGGCCAATTTCTCCTTAGGCCGACCAATAAAATTGGGAAATTGATGAGACTGTATTAAAGCAGTAGGTGCCAGTTCGCTGAGTCTGAAGAATCTGCTGTTACACAATTCTTTAAAAAGCCAAGTTACAAGGAAGTGGGTTTAAACCTGCAGAACTAACAGGTTGACTTAGGAAGCTTACAGCAATCTGTATTTGTTTTAGTCTTACGTAGAGAAATTCCCTAGTTTTCATCAGGGGACTTTTAAAGAATGGAGTTGAACTGGAGACCATGAGCTGGCAAGTGAGAGAAATGTGGGTTTGGCTGCAGGGTCTGCTGGTCCTCCTCATTGGGGAAACCAGGGTTTGGTACTATTAGATGGGTTGCTGCGTCTCCCTATTATTCTATCCACATTTGACTCACCCCAGAGGGGAATGATAGTAGCCAAAACACTTCAAGTTACTAATTACTTGAAAGCATATGCAGAAAAGCACGTGGGGATCCATACCCAGTGTCAGCTTCTTTATGATACAGCTGGGTTAGAGGAAGTGGCAGGCTCTCCTCCTTCTCCCCAAATCTAGCCAGTAGACCAGACCTTCCTGACTTCCCCATTGGACTTTGCAGACACAGAAGAAGAAGATGAGTAGATCAGGGAATAGATCAGGCCTGCCAGGTCTCCGTCCATTGGCTAGCACAAGGGTGGAGGTACAACAGGCATCCACCATGCCTGAGTGATGGGGATAGCTAGGTCCAGAGAGCAGTGTCCCTGTCTTCTCCCCATTCAGGGTAGTTAATGGTTAACCCTGTCCCCTTCCCACCAGCCAAACAAACCTTTCTTCCTTGTTTGGGGAGGGAAAACTGGGATAATTGAAGGAACATTAGAAACATTGGTTTTCATATGATTTGCTCCCTTGTGGGATGAAATGGAACCAAGTAGACATGGTGATGAGAGAGAGAATTCTTTCAGAGCAAGTGCCATATAAATGATATGAGCAGAGGAAGCTGTGAGGCTGAAACTGTGGAGAGAGAGGGTGCTGTGATCAGGGGGAGGTGCCATAGATGCCAAAGAGTTGACATGGGTCTTGAAGAAAAAATAGGAACTGAATGAATGAAATCTTTGGCGTAATATCTTCCAAGTCCTGACCTAGGGTGCGTAGTGACTTTTAGAATCTTAGGGACCGGTTTGAATAACTATGTTATGGCAAATAGACTACTGACCAAAAATGGGTTGGTAATGGTAGCCCAGGATCTTAGGGATGTGTGACAGGGATAGGATCTTGCTCAGCCAAGTTGGCTAAATAGTCCTTTTGAGATACGCCACTTTTTATTTGCTTCTTAAATGTTGACAACAATGAATGTCACAACTGAAGAAAAGGATTTATCATATCCCTATGTGCTGGGACAATGGTCACTTGAGCCAGCAAACCCTAGATTTCAAGCATGGCCCTGACACTTCTTATGGGTTTGACCTCAGACATGTGACATGTCCTCTCTAAGGCACACCTTTCCACAGCAATGTGAGGATGACAGCAGCAGCTATTTTAAAGGGTTTTTCTGATCTTTAAATAAGGTACTTACTGCATGCGTGATGTGACGAGTTTAGCTCCTGATGTACAGTGCGTGCTTAGTACCTGGAGTGGCCATAATTGCTGTTTATTGTTATTACTGACATTCTGAAATTCATACTCATATACAGATGACTCTCAATGGGTTTTCAGAGCCAGACCGCCTAACTGTGGCCAAAAATATGCCTTGTCTTGCTTTTTTGTCATCTCTGAACCTCAGACCTTTCCTTTGACTTCCAGGAGATTGTCACCTTGGCTGAGAAGCTGAAGCAGATCTGTCCCCCTCTATTAACATTCTGTCATCTTCCAAGTTCCATTTCAAATTCCGTATGGAGAAGAAAGGAAACATTTTCTGGAGTAGATGCTATTCGTCTCTTCCTCTCTGCTCCCGCAGGTCTTTATGATTTTATTATGGCATTTATCATACTCCGCCCAGCATTTCTGTTGCTTACCATCTGTCTCTTTCACCACAATAACTGACCTGAGGGTAGGAACATTTATCTTAGAGTCCTCCAAAGTGGATAATAGAGTACCTGGCACACAGTAGCTGCTCAAGAAATATCTGTTGAATCGGAGTGACTCAAAATTTTTAAGAGACTGCTTTATAATCATTCACCTTCTTAGCTGTCCATTAATTATTATAACTGTTAAGGTTAATTTGGGGGATTATCTATCATGAAGCAAGCCTAAGTTTCATGAACCAAAGGTAGAATGATTATCATTCTTGAGTTTTTAAACATATATTTTTTATTGATTTCAGAGAGGAAGGGAGAGGGAGAAAGAAATAGGAACATCAATTACGAGAGAATTATTGATTGGCTGCCTCTTTCATGCCCCCTACTGGGAATCAAGCTCGAAACTGGGCATGTGGCCTGACTGAGAATTGAACTAGTGACCTCCAAGTTTACTAGTATAGGTCAATGCTCAACCACTGAACCACACCAGCCGGGCTCATTCTTGAGTGTTTGATGCCCTCCCTCGTGGAGATGGATATAAAATATAGAGCAACAAAGTACTGGAAAAGCCACAGGTCACTGGCATGTATGGGCTCCAACCAGAGTTGGTACGAAGACAAATTCCTAACTAAATCAGACATTCTGAAATTCATACTCATATACAGATGACTCTCATGTGCCACAATGTGATCTTCAATAAGCTCGGAACCTCTCCGGGCCTCAGTTTCTCCATCTGTAAAGTGAAAGTGCCCTCTCCCTTCTCTTTATAAATTTATATAATTCCTAGCGCCTATATTTAGATATAAAGAGGAATTTGGTCATTGTTTTTTACACCTCTTCCCCTTCAAAACAATGTTGGATAGGTGTTTTTCTTTCATTACTACTATATTCCTACTACCTAGAACAGTGTCTCACACATAGTAGCTGCTCAACTAATACTTATGGAATAAATGAGTAAACAAATAAATACACCGAGACACAATTTAGTAAAGATGTGGTATGATATGGAGGAATAGTTCTAGTCCTGGCTCTCCAAGGTCCCTGTGCCCTGGGGGAGTCACACTCAGGCAAGATGAGCACAGAAGAAGCAGATGGGAATATATGGATTAACTTTCTGGGTTAAGTCCCTCTATAGTCATGTCATTAATATGTTAGATGTGGCAACTTTTTATTGTGTGCAAATGTCCAATATGACATGAAACATTTTCTGCCTGGTGTCATTAGAAACCCATCATTTGTGCCATCCAAAAAAATCCACCCCCCCCCCAATACAAACACATCTGAATGCAGGGCACACCCTCATTGACAACCGCTGACTTGTCCTCGGCCCAGATTAGAATATAAATGGTGAGCACTGCATGTCCTCTCGCTTCACCGCAGGAATTTCTAATTTAGTTATGAATTTGTCTTTGTATCAACTCTGGTCCTGCCTTGTGGGAATGACTGACCACAGGAAAGTTGTCGTCTGGTGGAAAGGTATGTCCTTTCTCTACTGTGAGGATAGAATCCCTCCGGGGGAACTGGGTCATCCTTCCAGTCCCGTCTTTCAGGAGATAATGGCCAAAACCCACACTGGAAACTTGTGGAGAAGTTACGGATGTAAAATTCCATGAATATTTATTTAATATCTACTTTGAAACCTGAACAACCGGACTGACAAAAACTGTTATTGGCCGATGTTAAGCCCAAATTTTCCTGGCGCTGAAGAGAAACTTGGTTTGAATTCAGGTCCTGAGGCTTGCTCTGCTCATGGGCTGATGTGTCTTGCTTTTGTTTATGTTGGAATGTCTTGTTAGTGTGACACAGATGCTAAACGCTGTCCCAAAACCCCAGTGGTTCTTACCAAGTAGTGCAACTTATTCTGCAGGACTCACACCAAAGAAGAAACGTAGCTTCTAGCACAGAAAAACAGACAGTCCTGGCAAAGGTTTTAACACATGAATTCTTGACCAGCCTGCATGGGAGAACCACATAGTTAGAGGTGACAGAAGAGATGACTCAAAACAGGACTCCAGGGAGCCACAGTGCCTGGGACTGCCCCATAACCACATGCCACTTCATATTATGTTTCCTAAAGATTCTAGGTCATACTAGCGAAATGACGGCTGTAACTTGCTGGTGATTCCAGGGGAGATCACAGACCCCACTTGTCCCCAAGTTCTGCTCCTCAGTCACGGAAGCCGTGTGACGAAATGCGGTGTGTGTGGAGAGGCTCGGGTTACGGATGTGCCAGTAGTAGGGGTATTTTCCCTCCCACTTGGGAAATCTGCCATTTTTACACTGTTGCAGAACAAATAGATCTGCGACGAATGTTGTACAATTTATGTAGCTGGTCTCACGTAATTTTCATAGTTGGTTCACATTTATGACATGAAAAGGTGTTTTTCCCACTCGGAGATTTATGAGGTAGAATGGGTTTTGCCTACCCACAGTCCTCTGGGTTATGTTGACATTCCCAAGGACCCTCTTCTCCACTTCCCCCATGTACAGCTGAGGGCACTGAGATTGCCAGTGGTTCAGTGACTTGTTTAAGGCCCATGGTTGGCAGGGAGCAGAGCAACAACCAAAGCTGGGTCCCACGAGTCCTGGCCACAAGCACATTTGTTTAGATGGTTAGGATTCTGCCTGAAAAATGATATCCCTGATCCTCTTCTCTTCAAGAGCAATGGAGACATCTAATGGTGTACTACCCATTGGGTCACCACTGCATACTATCCATTTTGCATTTTAGATGTCATGGGGTAGGAGGAGAGAGCTGAGGGAAGTCGGGTTCACTGTCTGCAGACTGACGGTAACCCCTTGTGTCTGCTTCTCGAACTGTCAGCCCATGGGTGGGCTAGATCGCATCCTAGGGAAGGACAAGGGAGCATGCGGTTGTCTGTTTAGTGGATAAAAATACTACAATGTTCCCTAGGAGAGTGGGAAAGCAAATAGAAGTACCTCATCATTTAGTTAGTGTGGCTTTTCTTTGACCCAATTCTCTTAATGTTGGATGAATTCCTTTTGCAAATTGAATAATTTTCACAAGTCAATTACATACATTCCCTCAGCCCGTCTGAGTGTAATGAAATCGCTTAATAGAATAAAACAATAACCCCCAAGATGACGATGTTGGCCATTATTAAGGGTAACAATAGAAATTAATTACGATAGCAGAAGGGATAATTGATGACTCGGAAAATGGAGTCGAAAGCTCTTTTCAATCGTGACTTCAGAGACATCTCAAGAGCAATGTGACTTCTTGAATGTTTTCAAACAGGTTTATTAATAACGCTAGGGGCCCAGTGCACGAATTCATGCATCTTGAAAAGGAACTCTGGGTTGTGAGGCTGTGGTGGGCACAGAAGTGGGTCTTGGCCCATCCTCTATACCCCCATCAGCTCCTCCTGCCATGCTCCCCCCCACTCTCGTCCCCTATCTGCTCCCACCACCGCCTCTCCCATGGGCTGATAGCATCAGCCCCTTTTGCACCTGCTGACTGTATGATTGGGGCTGGCACTGTCAGTGGGTGTGAGCAGCAGCTGCTGCCCAGATCACCTCTCAGGAGCAGGAGAAGGTGGAGAAGCCCTCAGGGGCGATCAGGGCAGGCAGGTGCTCCTTTACCCACTGATAGAGCCAAGTGATCAGGACCGGCACTGGGTGCCAGCAGTGGGTGCAAGTGGGACCAGCGCCAGAAGCAGGTGCTAGCGTCTAGCAGGACCATGGCATGCAGGAGCAAAGAATTTTCAGGAACCACCAGAGGCTCACCCTGATGACAGTGGTCTGGTGGCCCTGCTCATCTGCTCCACCATCCTGGCATGACCAATGGCTGCCCTGTTCCGCATGTGCCCCCTGGTGGTCAGTACACATTATAGCAACCGGTCTTTGGGTTGTTCTGCCATTTGGTCTATTTGCATATTAGAGTTTGATATAGATAGATGTGTTTTTTTCCCCTTAATTCCTTATATTTGGTTAGTCCTTTACAAAACACCTTCCTTGACAGAAACTTGTTTTTAATGGAAACAACACTTAGAGCTTGCTATGTGCCAGGCCCCATGCTGAGCATCTCCACATAGTAAGTCACTTGAGACCAGATGCTGACTCTCTGCCCTGTGATTCTGGGGGCTCTTCACAAGTGAGGAGGCTGAAGCTGAGGGGAGTCAGACATTGACTCGGGGTGCCCCCTCTGGGAAGTGGAAGAGAGGACTGGGAGCCAATCTGCTTCCTGGGTCCCTGCTCTTCATCACGACACTGTTCCACCTGCTGCTCAGCATGGCAACTGCGTACCTTCAAAGTGGGAATGCTCGGCTCCATTTCCGGAGGGTTAAACATTCCCTGGAACAGAAATTAAATTGTTTATAAAAACATAGAGCTAGCTGGTAAGTGCCAGAGCTGGGATTCAAATTCTGGCTTATTCCTCTCCAGTCAGTGTACTTCCCGATGTGTGTCCTTGAAGCAAATTTCTTCTATACAAAGTGGTCTGTAATCTTTCTAGAACTCCGGTGCACTGAGTAAAACATAATATTTCCTTTGGAGAAACAAAATTTTTGAGGGGCAGTGGAAACATACGCAGTTCATTTTAATTAGAAACATTGTTAATTTGGGAGCATAGACCTGTAGAATGCTTAAACTGCAAGGGATCCTAAGGTCTCCTAGCAGTTCTTACATTTACTGCGCCTGTGCAGTCCCAGGAATTCTCATTCAGTAGATCTGAGCTCTCATTCAGCCAATCTCAAGACTCTGCATTTTAACAGACCTGCCCAGGTTATTAATTGCTTAATGAGATTGGTGCTCATTGCTCAGGTTTACCGAGACGCTGGGAGAATCGGGACTCTGAGGTCAATACTCACTGCGCACTTTTGTTTGTTTGTAAGAGGACATGTTTTATTTATGAAATTCAAAGATTAATTTATTCTCAGAAGAATCACAAACTCACTAATGCAATTTATTCTTGTGTTACCTTTTTCTTATAAACGGTGCTAAGAGCCACTGAATTTTAAGGAAATAAATGCTACTGAGGTTTTTTCAATTTAAAGAATGTAAGTGGCAGCACTTACTTTCCCCCCAGAACGCAGTTTAATTAATTTTATCAACATTAATGCGTGAGATAAAAAAAAATTTATGCGAAGTTACGTTACAGAAACAGAGATCTAGAGAGAAACAGACTGGAGCGGAGTCACTGGCATTCGCCCATTTAAGAATGATAAATTGCCCTGGCCAGGTGGCTCTGGCTTAGTTAATTGGTGCATTGCCCTATACACCAAAAGGTTGTGGGTTCGATCCCCAGTTGGGGCACATGTGGGGGAGAACTGATGAATGTTTCTCTCTCACACTGATATTTCAGTCTCTCTAAAAATGACTAAACATATTCTCCTGTGAGGGTAAAATTCTGAAAAAGAAAGAATAGATCAGCAGAAGGCGACAGTCTGTGTGAAACATGAAAAGTGGGGGTTGGAGAACCAGAAGGGCTGGAACTATCCGGAACTGGGTGGTGAACAGGAAGCCTGGGATCCATTCCGTTCAAGGGGGTGCTCAGGACCTACTACCGAGCCCGCCCAGCACAGCCGCCTTCTCCCGGCCTCCTCCGCCCAGTGAGAAGGGCATTCGATTCTCCATCACAGAACATTACAATGAGGATTCCAAAGCTCTCATTAGTTCCTTCTAGTCGCTTCAAATACAAACACAGGGGTTTCTGGAGCCCATGTGGAGACAGAGGTGCCTTAAAGGGAATGCCCAGAGAACATGAGCTCTGGCCTCTGCAGTTTGGGGGGCCTCAGACTTTGGTTTCTGAATCACGCCTGAGAAGTTAAAGGGCGTGTGCAGGGCTGAAGAGGTATATGACAGTAGAAATAAGAAAGTATCAGCCTTCCCAGAATTCTTTTTTTTTTTTTGGGGGGGGGGAAGGGTGCATGCATTTTTCTCAGGCCTTTCAAAGGTACCACAGACTTGATGGCTTGAAACAAGAGCAAGTTATTCTCTCACTGAGAGCCAGAGTCCAAAGTCAAGGTGTGGGCAGGATCACACTCCCCCTGAATCCTGCAGGGAAGGACCCGTTCTCTGCCTCTTCCAGCTCTGGTAGCTGTCGGCAGCCCCACTCTCCTCTCTGCCCCCGCCTCCACCTGGCCCTTTTCCCTGTGTGCCTCTCTGTCCAGATTGCCCTCTTCCTCTCAGAACACCGGTTCACCAAATCCAGTATGACCTCGTGTCCACTTACCCAATTCCATCTGCAATTTGGAAAGAAGGTCACATTCTGAGGTTTAGGACTTCAGTGTATGGGGTGTGTGTGTGTGTGTGTGTGTGCGTGTGTGTGTGTGTGTGTGTGTTTTGCGGGAGGAGGCGGGATAGTTCAGCTCCTAACAGACACATAGGTATTGAGGAAGAACTCTCAAGAACAGGCAGAACAGAGACGCATGCGTAGACTCGCTGTGGTAGAGTTTTTAGGAGTACTTTTGGAGTAAGTAGAGCCAATCACCAATCTAGGATGAGCATTTATCCTGAATGTAGAAAAACGATTTTCTGTCTACATTTGCTTCCTCTGTACTCGCACACACACGCCATTAGTTCTCCCTTTTGTTTCCTTTCTCCTAGAAAAGGTTTGAAAAGGCTGAAAAACTGCCTTGGTGCATTTGGATCAATTTCCCATTTGGAAAAGCTCAGCAAACAGCGGACTTCACCTGATGGGCCCTGGGAACATCGTCTTTCGTGACATTCCAGATTGGAAAAGGGCTTATTACAAAGAGAGTGGCGGAGGCCTAGGTGGAGTTTAGGAGGCTGAAGATAAACCTGAGGATCTGACCTTAAAATAAAATACCCGAGAAACAAAGCAATAGGAAGGAGGTAATAAAGCCAGAGATAACAATGCAACGCGCAACGACAGACAAAAATGGTTTTGAAAGGAAGAGTCATTCTCATTGTTTGAATTAGCCCGATAACTACAGCTGCTCTTATTATGTGTGCCGTAAAATAGGCTTTTTAAAGGAGCTCTTGATATCCCTTATCTTCCCAGCCGTTTGATGAACATTGAAGCTGTAGCCAGTTTGGCTCAGTAGATAGAGTATCGGGCTGAAGACTGAAGGGTCCGGAGTTCAGTCCTGGTCAAGGGCACATGCTGGTGCTGTGGGCTCCATCCCCAGTAGGGGGCGTGCAGGAGGCAGCCAATCAATGATGCTCTCTCATCACTGATGTTTCTATCTCTCCCTCTCCCTTCCTCTCTGAAATCAATAAAAATATATTTAAGGAAACAATTAAAAAGATGACACAGACCCCATAGTGAAGTCAGCTGTGTCCTCCTCTCTCTTCTCCCCGCTAGCGGCCAGCTCAGGGCACTATTAGGCTATCTTATTTGACTTCCTTCTTCCCAGGCAATGCGTTATGAACCTATCCAATGATGTCTGGCAATCAATTCCCGATCTCTTCTGGAGGCGAATCAATGACACCATCTAAACTGTCACTCCATTTCTTTCCTCAGAGAGAATCCATCCATCTATTTCCTTTGAGCACAGAGAGATTTCAGACGCAGGTACGATACTAACTCGTTCATGCACAAGATGACATTTTTCCTCATCCAGACTGTCAGACGCTGCTTCTGTGGGAAGATGGACTTCGTGATTAAAGGCGCCTCTTCCACTTAAAGTTCCAGTTAATATGCTATTAACTCATCTCGCCTCTTCATTGGGAGGTCTCTTCATCTCTTTTATTTTGGGGCTGGAAGAAGGATGTTGGGGATTCAGATATGGGGAAAACAGAGATTTAAAGCCGGCATTCTGAGGTTCCAAATCAGGGGAAATTATAGACTGCTGAATATTCATGAGGTAGACAATATGCAAATGAGGCCCATGGTGATGTAAATATGTTCAGAGTACTCCCAACAGAAGACAAATGGGATAGAGGCAATAGCCTGAGAGCTAATAGGTTAAAACGAGTGCGAAAAACCTTGAAACTGTGGCTCCGTGATGGAGGGCACCCTTTAAAAGTTAGAGGCCGGAAAATGTTCCTGCATTTTGGGGCTCGCACTCTTTAAGTGTCTTTTTCGCGTGCAACGTCCATTTACCGAGCGTTTCCTTCCTCCTGCGGGTCCCGCATCCTTCGGAGACAGACAGAATGTTCTTGTCCCAGGGTGCGGCGCAAACTCCACAGCCGGTGCCTCTCTCAGTGCGTGTGCTTCGGGCCGGCTGGGGGCCTTTTTGTGTTTTGGCTCTTCAAATTAATAATTCGAAAAAGATGCAATGCCTCTCCATAATGACTTCATCTCGTCTGCAGAAATGATTCAAAACAGCAGTTGCTACACGCATGTTGGTCTCATTAAGCGAGATTCTGATGCAGGAGCACAGGTACGGGTGTCAGCGCGGCGGCGGGTAACTGCTTAGCGCTGGAAATAATGGCCGCGCAGACAGACGGCGGGGCGGGCATTAGCGCCGATCGGCATTCTGCCGGGGCTGCGCGCCCTCCGTTTTCCCTTTGTTTGCCATTTGCAGCCGTGTTCTGCACTTAAGCAAAAGTCCTCGGGGGGCTGCAAGAAATGTAATTGCATTTTTATTTTTTTTTTGGAAAAGAAAGGAAGGTGCTTTTGAGAACATGCTAAGGTATTTCCGAAAATCTTTGTCGAGCCCCTTTATTTTATTCTGTCAAAGTCCCAGCTCTTTGTGGGAACATACTGCCGAGGGGTTTTGATGTGCACGTAACTGAAAGGAAACCCAACAACGACCTTCCCACAAAATAAACAAGATCTCGTGCGTTGTCTGGGAAGAAATACATTTCTCCGGTGAAACTGTTTTGACTTCATTTAAATGTAAAACCATGTCCCTTAACCATGTCTTCCCACATAGCCTGTATCCTGCCATTCTGTGTCTTTGACCTGATTTTGGATTTTTTTTTTTTTACAGAGAGGAAGGGAGAGAGAGAGAGAGTTAGAAACATCTATCAGCCGCCTCCTGCACACCTCCTACTGGGGATGTGCCCACAACCAAGGTACGTGCCCTCGACCGGAATCAAACCTGGGACCTTTCAGTCCGCAGGCCTACGCTCTATCCACTGAGCCAAACCGGTTTCCACCTGTCCTTTGAATAGTAAGTAATATGCAAAGATAGCAACAACAAACCTGAGGGGGACAGAAGACTCAGTATCAAAAAAAGGGGGGAGAGGAGGAGAACTTAAGAAACATTTCCATGACCATAGAGACTGTCTTATCAAATGCTGACCAACGCTGAAAGTGAACTTGACATTTTAAATGTGGAGTTCATGCCGAAACCGGTTTGGCTCAGTGGATAGAGCATCAGTCTGGGGACTGAAAGGTCCCAGGTTCGATTCCGGTCAGGGGCATGTATTCTGGTTGCGGGCACATCCCCAGTAGGGGGCGTGCAGGAGGCAGCTGATCGATGTCTCTCTCTCATCGATGTTTCTGACTCTCTATCCCTCTCCCTTTCTCTCTGTAAAAAAAAACAATAAAATATATTTTAAAAAAAATGTGGAGTTCAGCGGCGTTATGTACATCCACCTCATGGTGCATCGACCACCATCGATCTCCAGGACTTTTTGATCTTCCCCCACTGAAACTCCATCCCCATTAAACACCAACCCCCCAGCGCCCCTACCCTGGGCAGCCACCATCCTACTTCCTGCCCCTGGGACACTGGTCGCATCTTGCCGCTGATGCCAACTCTCAGTACTCCTTGACTTCAGGAACTTTTTGTTGTTTATTTCTCAAGCCCATCCATAAAAAAAAAAAAAAAACACACAAAAAAACGCACAGCAGCTGGGGAAGGCAAACCCTCCCGGGACCCATTCGAGAGACTGATTATGCCAATAACGGCGCTCCTGCCAGGCGCCATCCTCCCCGAACGAGGCAAGCTCCCGCCCAGGTCGTGCCAAACGGGAGGCAGCATTTCTGCTCGGAACCAGCCGGTGACAGAGAGCACATTTATGCCGCAAACGGGAGAGGAATTCAATCACCGGGGCCGGAGAAAGCCGCGGGGGAAATGGATGTGTCCGGGGCCTGGCACGCGCTCCTGCCCGGGAGAGGAAGCATTTGTTCTGGAGTCGGTGTGATTAGAGAACCGCGGGGCCAACTGGCCCATTTGTCTCGCTTTATCTAATTACCAGGCCAAGGTGAACGTTTGGAATGGTTGGCGAGGCGGCCCCCTCGGCCTTGAACTGGATGTGGTCCCAGGCCCGTGAATAAAACGCTGTTGTCCCCATCCCTCCGTCATCCTTCCTCCCCCCACGCCCCCACCTCCAGCAGCAAAGCAAAATAAATGAATGCACGTTGAGAAAGAATTTACACAGGCCAAGCAGAGAGTGGGAAGCAAGACTAACAGGCGATCTGGAAAATTCTGACCCGCAGGAAAATGCTATTGCCTTAGCGGCAGGAAAGGGCCGTTTTCCCCGAATTATCTCAGTAATGACTTCGCTTCACCATTCCCCTTTGCCTCTGTCAGTGGTCGGCAAACTCATGAGTCCGCAGAGCCAAATATCCACAGGACAATGATGAAATTTCTTTGGAGAGCCACAATTTTTAAACTTAAACTTCTTCTAACGCCACTCCTTCAAAAGAGACTCTCCCAGGCCGTGGTGTTTTGTGGAAGAGCCACACTCAAGGGGCCAAAGAGCCGCCTGTGGCTTGCGAGCCTCGGTTTGCCGACCACTGGCCTACGTGAACACAACCTAACCTTTAGTTATGCCTGTAGTCCCCGGATGTCCTTCTGGAAAGTCTTGCTTCTAATATATATATACATTTAAAATTTTTAACAAGTGTGTGGCGTTTACATAAGGAGAGGAAATCAGCACACGGGGACATGAACTTCCTGTAAAGGAAAAATAGCCCGATCTTAAGAACAATTAGCCCACCAGTCCCACTTAAGCGTGCAGTAAACCGTTTATAGAGGTGCTTCGGGGGAGTTTTCGCTGGCGCAGGGGCATGAGTTCCCAGTGCGTGCCCGCGGGAGACAGGATGTGAATGTCTGTTCCCATGTGCATCACTGGGAACCTTCTCTGGAGGTTCTAGGGAGGCCTCCCTCAGGACGTGAGAGCAGCCGAAGACAAGGTTTCTTTTCTGCATGTTGCTCAGCACTCGGGCCATAAAAGGAAAAACGTTGGTGGGTTGTTCCACGTGACGTATGAAATCGTGGTCACAGCAGCATGAATCTCTTTATCAGATCAGCTGGGGATGGGACAATAGATGCTCATACTTTGATGTGGGGAAGGGGTCACTCAGAAGGTCACAGGCATGTAGCCAGAGAGGACAGACACCTTTGGGGTCTGCATTGGGGCAGCGCTCAAAGTGGAGAAGAAGGGAAATAAAAGGGATAATGGAGGTGGGGAGGTTTCAGAGAGAAGCCTCGCCCCCTCCCCACCTGAGGGCTGTGAGCAGTGGTTTTCAACCTGTGCGTCTCGACCCTTTTGAGAGTTGAACGATCCTTTCACAGGGGTCGCCTAAGGCCATCAGAAAATGCAGATATTTACATCACGATGCATAACGGTAGCAACATTTCATGGTTGGGGTCACCACCACATGAGGAACTGTATCCAAGGGTCGCGGCCTTAGGAAGGTTGAGAACCACTGGCTGTGAGGGTCTTGGCGGTTCTCTGCACCATGAGGGTATCTGGATGGTCCAGCGGGACTCATTCCACGTGAAAGGTACATGCTCAGAGGATCTCCATGGAGGAGGGTAATAACCGGAAGCAGACCTGGGGGTGCGTGGTAGGTAGGCTCCGGCTCTGAGCACCGGTTGCCGTGGGTACCCGTCATTTCCCCAGCTCTGAGGTGGGGTTCCCAGCAGTGAGGAGAATTGCTAAGCTTCCTTCAGAGGGATGTGGGAGAGGAGAGCCTCTCTTTTTGGCTCTGCAGTGATGTTCCTAAAGAGAAGGGCTGTGGTCCTGGCTAGCATTGCTCAGTGGTTAGAGCGTCTGCGGGAGCTGAAGGGTTGTGGGTTCAATTCCCCGTCAAGGGCACATACCTGGGCTGCAGGTTCGATCCCTGCCCCAGTTGGGGCAAGTGTGGGAGACAACCAATCGATGTGTCTCACATCAATATCTCTCCCTCTTCCTCCCCTACCCCACTTTCTTCCACTCTCTTAAAAAAAAAAGAAAAGAAATGGGAAACATGTATTTGGATGAGGATTAACAAAGAGGGTGTGTGTGTGGGGGGGCGTGTTTTAACATGCAAGCTGTAATTCATTAGGCTGGTTTGATGCCAGCCAATTAGAGCAGAAACTTCTTTTTGAGAGAGGCCATGCCTTGCCCGTGTATGGCTGCTTTCTGGCTCACCCATGGTACCCAGGCCAACAGGCCATGGCTGAAGTCCTTGAGGTTTCACCTCCTAACAACCTCCGCTGAGTGAGTGACTTCGGCTGAGGTGGGAAAGGTTGGTGTAGGCCACTGTCCTCCAAAAGCGTGGGGTTGGCAGTCTTGAGGTTTTCTGGACCCTCACCTCGGGCCATCTACTTCTGATACGAAAGCGGGACTGCCACGTGACACGTGTGTAAAGAAGGTACGCCACGTTTGGGTTGAGAGCACAGACCTGATTATCAGACCTGGATTTGGTCCTTGCCTCTGCCACTTACTGTGTGACCTTGGGCAGGATACTGTGTCTCAGTCTCTTCCTCTGTAAAATGGGAGTGATAATTATACTTGTCTCAGGGGATTGCTGTGAGAATTAAATGAGATAAGACATGTAAAGCACTTGGGACAGTGCCTGGCCTAAGACCCTGTGTTGTAGGTGTTCTGATTATCCTCATTTTATAAAGAAGGAAACGGAAGCTCTGAGAAGATCGTCATTTCTGCCCAGTGGGTACCACAGAGGTGTTATTACCCCACCCCTCCTTTTAACGGAAGGGCTTAATGACTTGCTCAAGATCACAACCGCTGGCCTTCAAAACTAGCAAGGTGTATTGAAATGCACCTAATGAGAGCAGTCTCTTAAAAATTCCCAACCTTCACAAAAAAAATCCACAAATCATAGGAAATGATCCAGCTCTTCTGCTTTTCTACACGAAGCTTTTATGGACATCAAGTCCAGGCATCCTAGCTCACAGGGAAGAGAAGAGAGTAGAGACTTCTCGAAAATAGGCCTGATAGCCCTAGCTGGTTTGGCTCAGTGGATAGAGCGTTGGCCTGTGGATTGAAGGGTCCCGGGTTTGATTCCAGCCAGGGGCACATACCTAGGCTGCAGTGGGGATGTGCAGGAGGCGGCTGATCAATGATTTTCTCTCATCATTGATGTTTCTATCTCTCTCTCCCTCTCCCTTTCTCTCTGAAATCAATAAAGAAATATATTTTAAAAAGAAAATAGGCCTGATACTCAAGAATAACACAGCCAATTAGAGTCTGTGTTTTATACGTGGATTTTTTTATTCAACAAGAAATGTTTGTTCTGTAGAATAAATGACTAGATGAACATCACATATATTAATAATATATAATTCCTCATCCTTTTTTGAAACTTCAAACCATTAACTGGTTCCTTTTTCTATTCAAACAAGACAAGTGATTCTGTATGTTTTTTTCTTATTGAAGTGACCAATTTTTGTTATTTAACTGAGTCGATCCATAGCTTCGGTGTCTTGAATGAAAGGCCAGTGTTTGAATTGCCACGTGGCTTCCTGTCGGCTCCCATGACCTAAGTCCAATTAGTGAGATGGTTGCTCGGATAGAACCTCTCTGCTGAATTAGATCCTCCCCCTCCTCATCCAGTTACCTATTTCTTTCACAGGCTCACCTAAATCAGCAAGTGGTTTTAAATATAATCATCCCCCCCCCATTGTCCATAACCACAAATAATCACCATCTTAACATGCCGTGTGTCCTATCAGCAAAACAGGAAAATTGAATCCTTTTCTCACTTTCCATTTCAAGATAGTGTGCGGAGAATTAATGGGATATGTAATGCAATTTTAAAACGATAAATCTATTTCCCTTATTATGTTCCCAGTATTACTCTGTAATAGACAGGTATTAGAGTGGGGTTTGACTGCACTACCCAGTGCTTATTTGTTCCATTGATTTTCTTTTGTCACAGGTGCATTGGAGTGCAAAGTGTTACATACACTTGCCGCTTGTTTTTGTGGTCTGTTGGGAACAGAATCATAGAAAGAACTATTTAATTTTAGGATTGGGAAAAATCGGAAAGGTAATATCGATGAGATATGCGTGTTTAAGTCTTTTCAGCTTTCTGAACAGGAGATCAGATAAATACAAAACATTTGATTTGTAAATAAACTGTGATATAACAGACATTTTCCAGTATTTAGCACAGTGCCTAACCACATATATACTTATTAATTATAAATGTCACATTAAAGAGTCTTGGCTATATGATGCTAGCCATTTATCAAATATTAAAATAAGCATCATTTCCAAGATGGTTTGGTGGACTGAATGACTCCTGTCATTTATCTCCTCAGTGAACTGTGTGTACATTTATATCTCAGAGACAAGATACAGGGAAACTATTCTTTCTCCTAGTTGTATTCTCTGGCAATGCTCTCCTCATCAAAACTGCAACTTGCTAGGAGGTTGTCGGGTTACACTGCACCTCACCCTTTGTCTGGAACACAATCTTCAGACCCAGGTGTGAGCTGCCCCTCTGAGTCTTCCACGCCAAGGTGCCCCCTATGTCCACAGTCCTCACCCACAACTTCATCTCCTCCGTGCTAACCGCTCAAGGCCTATGGACTCACATTTCTCCAACTAGATTATAATCTTGTTGATGCAAAACGAGCATAAGAAAGGGTTCTGACTCACTCTTTACTTTTATCTCTTACTAGAGGTCCAGTGCACTAATTCGTGCATGAGTGGGGTCTGGCCAGCCCACCCAGATGGGGGCTATTGGGCTGGGCTAGTGGGAGTCGGGGGTGGGGTGGGAAGAAGGGGACACAGGACATTGGCTCACTGGCCCTGCCCCAAATCCAGGTGGGGGGGACAATGGAGGCAGGGCCCAGCCAGGGGAGGTTGGGGGTATCTGATCAAGGCTCTGATTGAGGCCCCGATCAGGCTGGTTGGTTGCCACAGTGCACATCACAGTGACCGGTTGTTCCAGTCGTTCCGTCCTTCCAGTCGCTTGGCTTTTATATATATAGATGGCCTATCGCACGAAGCCAGGCACATAGGAGGCACCCAGGGAGCAGTTACTCACTGACTGCTCTGTAAAGGACAAAGATAGATCTATTCTTCCTCTGTGAGACATGAGAATTATTTTCTCAGTGACTACATTACGAGTAGCTTTAAATAGAAATAATAAAAACAGAGATCGGAATCTATAGTTTGTGGTTTAACCTTTCTCCTGGGAAATGATTAAACATTTTCCCCAAACATTCAAGACCTTAAAAAATTGTAGTTTTCTGCCACAATTGTGGTTTTCAGTCCTTTTCCAACATGTAATCACGGGGCTGAAGCCTGCTCCCCCTGCCCATCTCCCAGTCCCCCTCTCACCTCTGCCCCAGTTCTTACCCAGGAGGATGGGATTCCTCTCTCCGTGGTCCATTGTCCTCAGACCACCACCTTCCTGATTCTTGTTTACTCTTGGTTTATTATAGTCCAATCAGTAAGACTTTTCTCAGAACCCACATAAATGCTGATATTTTAAGGAAAATGAAGAGGTTTTCTGACTATATTATTATTTCCATTTAGAAAAATTTGAAAGTCACAATTTGGAAGGAAAGAAAATAAAAACATTCATTATCCTACATCCCAGAGATAACTGCTGCTCATAGTTGGTAACACCATTCTACTTTCTAGCCTATATTCTAAACATTTTTATGCATTTTATTATTTCACAAAACTGGAATTATTTTGGACCTGACATAAAATGTCTTCTTCCAATGTTACATATTTTTCTACCACATACCATTTGCTATGCTTGAGAATCACCTAGGAAGGATGTCCAACTACCTATTTGTAGTTCTTCTGTCTGGAGACGCTGAATCAGTGGGTCTGGAGGAGTGTCCAGAATCTGTATTTTCACTGATTCTGATACCATTCTTTCTCAAACCATACTGTAAGAAACATGATTATACAACCTAACTTTCCTAGCTTAGCATAGTATTCCATTGTATAGATATATACATACCTCATTATTTACACTATTTTAAAAATTCTCATTTCAGGAGTTCTCCTACAAGTAGAATGAAATAGAGTGATAGGAGGAAAAGAAGGATCTGAGGTCCCCCAAACCCAAAATCTATTTTATGTGTTGGTTTAACCTGCTCATAGTGTCATTTTATTCAAACTATTCTTGCATAAATCCTGAAAATGAATGGGTTCTCCCAGCTCTAAGATGATGGTGGTTGTGATGAAGATGGTGATGGTAACGATGATGATAGAAAGATCCAAAGGTTTGAGATGTTTAGACAGTTTATCTGAGAGGCTCCAGCTGCCTCAAGACAGAAGCTCAGATAATCTCAAAACATTAGCCTGTAAGTGGCCTGTGAAGAGATCCCCGGTTTCAAGCAGTCCCGGTTCCCAGTGATGAGAGCTAATACGCATGAGCCTTTCTTACATGACTCCACTGGGAGGCACGTGGGCTGGTATCCGAGTTTCTCTGCGGTCAGCGGTGCTGCTGAGGACATTCCTCCACATGCCTCCTGCGTGTGTGTCTTGAGTGACAGGCCTAGAAGTGCCCACAGTTCTGGAGGCCTGGCTTCCGGCAGGAGGATGAGACCAGGAGCTTGGCCTGTGGATCATCTTCTGCAGAAAACTGCTGGAGCAGCTTCTCCAGGCAGAGCCACCTGCCCGCCCCTGGGAGGGTGTTCCGCTGACCAGCCTCCTGAGCGACGTCCGGAGGAGTCTCCGGCCTGCTCCTCGCCCCCAGAGACTCTCAGGCATCTCCTCCAGTGTCGCTGGGCTGGCTCTTCTTTCCCTGAGACCGATGGGACTGCTCTGAAGCCGCTCTGCCACACACAGAGCCTGCAGGCTCGGCCTGGCCTGTCTGAGCTCATCCTCTGCCTCCTCCAGCCTCAGAGGGCAGGGGTGGGCCAGGGAGTCCTGGATCAGAACTCTGGCACCAGATTGGAAGTCAGGCACCCCAGGTTGCAATCCGACACGCAGGCCATAGAGTAAACTGGGGGGCGGGGTCACTATTTTTAAATGTCAGGCAACAAATAATAACCGTCCTTGAATTCTAACAGGCTTTCATCTCCCTGTTCCTATCTCTCTTGTTTACTTAACACGGAGTCTGATGACAGCTGGCAAGCTCACAAACAGAAAAGGAAGATAGACTGGCTCTGGCTGCCCAAGGTTATCTCCTTAATGAAGTCCCGCAAGGAATTCCTAGCTGTCTGTCCCTAGCTGGCCTTCGCTGGAAACAGTTATAAAGCCTTCATATCAGCTAACGCCAAGGACCGACATTATTCTCTCTCACTACATCCCAGTTCACCCCTTCCCACCCAAAACCACTTGAAGCTTAGACAAGTGATGACAAGCCAGCGTTTTCACCACTTACCAGCTGTGTGACCTTCAGCAGCCGTTAAGTTGTCCCCCAGCTATACAACGGGCATACGGATCACTCCTATCACACAGTGATTGTTTGAAGGCTTAAATGAGATACCTCCCGTGAACAGTTAGTAAAGAGGTGGAATGTTTCAAGCACTCAGTAAAGATTAGCTCAGCGATTCTCACCGGAGGTTGGTTTTGCTCCCCAGGGACATTTGACAGTGTCTAAGGTTGTTACACTTTGGGGAGGCGATGCTGCTGGCAACTAGTGGTTAGACAGAGTGCAGGTCTGCTACTAACCATCTATGATGCACAGGCCAGTCCCCTCTCAAAAAAAAATTATCTTCAATAGGATTGAAGTTGAATGGGGATTGGCTTCATGGCAACATAGAACACTGTAAACGGAAAAGGTATGATACATGATCAAGCCTATCCTCAGGGGAAGGTTTTACCGGAACAAGTGATGCTCATGGATGTGTACATCGGTTGGTCACAGCTTCCTTGTTATTACATGTACTCAGCTTACGGACTAAGAAGAGCCCAGGATATCGTGTTCACTTAGCTCCCTTTATTCTTTGATCCTCAAAGACAAACTGCTGAGTCCTAAGGCTTCACATATTTATTTTCATGAATAATTTTTCCTTTATAAAAGAAATGCCATATGAACTTGTCACTCAAAGAATTGCAGCTCACCATTCTTCTTACCTTTGCTCTGGGTCTGATTTCATTCCTTGTTAGAGCAGACTCCTTAATGGGTTGGTTCAGCTTGGGGAGGCTGCCACCCTCTTGAAAGCTTTGTAATCGATTCACGTTAGTGAACAGCCTCTATTTGCCCAAACCATGCTGGGTGCTGGAGAGATAGTCACGAAGAAGGTGAATAGATGGTCCCAGACTAGGGAGGAAGATGGAAACCTAGTTACCAGTGTGAAAGGTGTTCTGAGAGGGGACAGGTGACAGGTGATGTGGCGCTTTAATAGAGTCCTAGAGGTGGAGAAATGCTTGCTGAGAAAGTGACATTTAAGCTTGCCACATGAAGGACTGTGGAGGTAAGATGCTGTGCAGACTGGAGTTGAAGGAAGACAATCGAGAGGCATTGATACGGGTATTCTTGCTATAAGTGCTCTCAGATTGAATTTGCCACATGGTTGTTTAATTTCAAGCACATAAGACAAAATCTACTCACACACATGGCCAGCTGTGTCTAAGTTTAGGTAAGATTTTAAATTTAAAAAAATCATAATTCTTTTAATTCTTTTTGGAAAAGCAGAATTTTACAACTTAGCAAAATAAGAACTAATTATGCACCCTTCTGCCTTTCCAAGTCCTCACATTTACATAGCACACGTCTTCCTGCTCATGGGTTCCGTATTTTGCTTGTCTTGTTCAGCAGAAGTTGGAACTAATGCAATCCCATGTTGAACAACTCTCTCTCAAAGTCTGTTGATATGCCAGGTAGTGTGAATCATCCTCTATGTCCTCCCTCATGGGCAAGACCCATTGGTCAAGATCTAAAACATGGTATTCCCTCTTATGGAGACAGCTATGTGGCACTGAGTTGCAGGCTGATACACCAGCCCTGCCACTCATCTCTCAAGGTCTTAGGAAGACCCCTCACCCTCCCCAATCAGTAACAAAGAGCAGTTTATTCCGGACTGACCTGCAGGTGAGCTCTGCCATGAGTGTAGAGTTGCCAAATTTAAAATCACAATATGACGGATGGTTTTTAGGATAGATATGTCTTATACGTGGGGTATAATTGACCATAAAACTATTTACTCTTCATCTGAAAGTCTCTGCTCACAAACCATTATGAAACAGTAGAAAAGCTTTTGTTCGTGTATTTGCTTTCGGGTCTTTACTCAAATGTCATTTTCTCAGTGCTGCCTCCTCTGACTGTCCTATTTAAAATTGTGACCCTATATTCCTTTCTTGCTTTTGCTTCATCATATATCAATTTAATTATCATTTTGATAGTTGACTGTCCTTCCCCCTAGATTGTAGGCTTGTTTAAGGCATGGATTTTGTTTCATTGTGTTTTTTATTTCACTGCAGTATCCTCAGCACCTAAAAGAGGTTCTGACATGTGGTAGGAGCTCAGTAAGTAGCTCTTCAAATAATCATTATTCATTCATTTGTAAACTCTTGTGATTAGAAGCATAGACTCTAGAGACCCATTGGCTTGAGTTTGAATTATGGCTTTACAGTATATCTGTTGTTTTTCAGCTTGTTTTTCGGTTTGAATTATGGCTTTACAGTATATAGTGTTTTTCAGCTTGTTTGCATACCTGTAATTTTTTATTGGATGCCAGACATTATACATTTTTTTCTTGTTGGATAGAGGATATTCCTGTATTCTTCTGAGTATTCTTGGGGCATAGTTCTGGGATGCAGTTAAGTTACTTGATCCTTTTGGATCTTGCTTTCTATTTGTTAAGCAGGCCCAAAGCAATGCTTGGTCTAATTACCCCCCACTGCTGAGGCAAGATCTTCAATACTTGACCCAACACCCCTTGAGTTGTAGACTCTCCAGTCTGGTTGGTGAGAGTAGGCACTACTCCAAGCCTGGCACGAGCCCTGGTACTCTTCCCTCTACCCTTTTGGGTAAGGCTTTCTTTGCCCCGCCTCAGGCACTTTCTTTGCACGCATGCCCTGACCAATGGTGACTGCGGCCCCTGCGACTCTCTCTGAGCAGCTCTCTAATTTGCATGCGCTGTTCTGCCGACAACACTTTCTGTAGAGTCTCAGCTCTATCTTCCCAGCTGGAGGCCCCTGGACGCTTCTCGGTTTCCATCTCTCCTCTGCCATCACCTGGAAGTATTCTCCATGCAGGAGGCAGTGACAGTCATGTGACTCTTTCCCCCATCTCTCAGGGAAGACAGTCCTTTGTTGCCTGTGTCTAGTGCTTTAAAGAAAACACTTCATATATTTTGTCTGTTTTGGGAGGAGAAGGGATTTCAGGCAGAGGGAAAATCTAGCCCCTGTGCATGCATCTTGGCTGGAAGTGGAATTATTTTGAATCTGAAAAATTAAATTATTTTACTCATAAATACTTTAGATAAGAACATACGACTACAATATAAAAACATACAAATACAATACCTCTATCTTATCTTTTAGGATTGATGATAATCTTACAATATACATTGTTCAACTATCTCATAAGTGTCACTTTATTTTAAACATTTGTTTTCTTGAGTCAAGATCCAAATATGGTTCATACCTTGAGTGTAGTTGATGTGGCTCTTAATTCTCTTTTCATCTGTAAGTTACTCATTCATCTCCTCCCTCTCTCCCCCTACTTCACTTTCTCTGTTTATTTATCTATTAGTGGCCTGGTGCACGAAATCCGTGCATCAGAGGGAGTGTTCCTCAGCCCAGCCTGCACCCTCTCCAATCTGGGACCCCTCGGGGAATGTCTGACTACATGGACTATTTGAATTTTGTATTCCACATGGTCCACATACTATATTTGATTTTACAATTTGAAAAAGTCAAGGACACTGTACTTCATCCAAAATTTCTGCCTTAACTATACGGTCATTGTCATCTTCTGTTCGTAAATTAGATTCATTATCTAATATCAATAATCTGTGAGCATGAGGAAGTCCTCATTTCTGAAATTCAATGACATGAATTTTAGCTATTACTTTGCCAAATAAATGGAACTTACATATATCATTTAAAAGAGCATTCAGCTTAATATTAAAGAGTCTGGCTACCAAGTCAGATTTGTTTTCAACTTTTTGCCAGCATTGTAAATTGTTTGTAATATCTGCCCACTGGGGTTGCACATCGTAATTATGAATAAATCGGGCTTGCCATACTTTGTTATAATTGCCATAGCATCCTGATATCGCTGCTGCATATTTCTGGGAGTATCCTCAGAAGATGATAGAAATATTATCATTTTACCAATCAGCACATTGTCATTTTCAGATCTAGATGTGAGGTAATCCATTAAATCACTGTATTTTTCAACTTCAACTTAGATTGGTTTGCTTTAATGAAATTGATCCAATTGGCTTCCATTTTTAATAGAAATCTACAATAAACTGTTGAGTTAATTTTCCTGCATTTAAAATAGGACTGATCATGTCCCGCACAGAGAGATGAAATCCATAAGACTGCATTTGTGTGACTCGTGTTCTTACATTTTGTCTAGTATTATTGTCGATTACACTGTCGTCACTGAGTCTTAATGCAATATCTGTTCCCCAGCCTTCTTCACCAGGTGGAAAAAAGAATAGGATATGTCATTGCATCTAATGTAGGAAACAGGATACTGATTTGTTTCATTTTTGTAGCATTCAGATTATTGGGATCTGGTTTACAATGAATGAGCAAGTCCTTTTCAAAAAGAGGTTTCCATCTTCCTTTCTGAATATGATGGCAACCTCACTTGCACGGGGAGAATTATATCTACCTGGATCACTGTTACGATTATATTTAATCGCCATTGTTACTTTCATGGGAGCAATACTTTTTGCTGCTGCTTTTCTACCTCATGTAGCATCTTGTATGATTTTGTTAATGCATTAATTTCATGCATGAGGCTGTTGGTGTTGATCATGAGTCTTTCTGAGCAGCCCTGGTTTTCTGGCATTGCTAATCTTTTACTTGTCGCTTTGGCCGTATCTAAAGTAAAGAGTTGAACAAACTTCTGCGAAACACCAGCTGAAGGATGTAAAGTTCAGTACGGTGATAAACTTGTCATGTATTCTAAAGCAGTATGGCCCATATCCTGATGACGATGCGATATTTGCATCCATTGAAGCAAAAGCAAAAGAACTATTTATGGAATGAATATGTTCATTGAAATTTTTACTGTCAGAATCTTCATTTGTCATTAATCTTTTTCAATATGCCAGGTATTCTGGAAAATGTATATCATTTGGACAAACTTTACCTTTGCTGCAACATTGAGTAAATTTTCCAACAGTTTGTTTTTCATCGGAGAAATTTAGCGATAGGCAAAATTATCATCTAACAGTCATTCCACCACAACCATGTTTGAGCATTGCATCCACATGTATTACATTTTCACTGAGAAGGCAGGTCCTACCAGTATTGGTAGTACTTGTTGATGACTGTTCTTTAGACATATTCTGTCATCTTCTTTCAACTTCAGAGACACGTTGGTCTTTAGACATTTTCTGTTGATGACACTGGCTTCTTTCGGCTTCAGAGCTACGTTGTGCCAATAGTTGCTCTTCAGATACATTCTCTCGCTGACACCGCCGTCTTTCAGCTTCAGAGGCACGTTGGTCTTCAGTCATTGTCTGTCAACGACACAGGCTTCTTTCGGCTGTAGAGCTACATGGCGTCAACAGTTGCTCTTTAGACATATTCCCACCTCCCTGCTGCCAGGGTCTGGGATGCAGGTGAATGAGAGTCCTGGCTGTCAGGTCACTGAGAGCTGGCTTACCAATGGCGGATTCTGGCGGATTCTGTGGGGGATGGACTCCCTCCTCCCTACTGTAGAGTCTGGACCAGCGCCCACGGGGACACAGTGTCAAGTCCGCCTGTGCCGGGAGACCCAGAGTCAAGTTCTGCCCACTTACGTGTGCCTCCAAATCCCACGAGAACCAGATCTGCCTGCGCCCACGCAGACACAGCAGCCCCCGCCACGTGCAGGGCTGAGGGAACCCCAATTTGACTAGGTCCAGGGTCCATGTCATTTTTCATATCTTTATATATGAGCTAATTATGATGAAATTCCAGAGAAACCACAGAACAGGATTATTGTAAGTTCTACTACCAGAGGCTCCTCAAATGCATGCTTGGTGAATCTACTTCTTTATTTACCATATCTAACCTAGGATCATTCCGTCCTGTGTATGAGGAGTCCTTTAATTCCACGCAAAAATTAATACAGGGAAAGAGATAACCCAGGAAATGTAAAAATATATTGAATTACAATCCTGAGTTGAGTGCCCTAGGAAGGACATAAGAAAGAAAACTGACTGTGGCTGAATTGATGCTGGCGTGCACTTAATTTCAGATTTTATTATCCTAATATACACATTCATAAAAGTGAAATAGGTCATTATCAAGTGCTTAGTTTTCAATGTATGTCATAAAAATGTGTACACATGCAATCTAGCCTGACTTGTAGTTAGGATTTTCATTTTGGTCCCACGTGATCTGGCACCATAGGCTAAGACTGTGGTGAAAAAAAAATACTTATTCATCTTATTCCCCCCTTTCTTCATTTATTCACTCACCCCCTCATTTCTTCACATAATTAGTCAGTAATGTAGTCATACATCTGCTCGTAAATGAAGGTGGCAGACACAGGGCACACAGTGATGCATAGGAGGGGGGCCTTTTCCTCGAATGCTTCAGTCTTGGGGAACATGGAGGGATAGCACAACCTTGAACGTTATGAGAGAGGGTTGTAAAAATTGGTGTGTTTTGCGGGGGGAGTGGACTGTGAGAACCACTTTCATGTCCTGCGTGGTTCAGGGTTCCCATTCAGGGTTCGGGTTCTGGAGGAGGCTGCATGCAAATGAAAAGAGAGACTAGAAAAGTATTAATTTGGGAATATTGGGGGGCCAGGCAGGAGCCTTCCTCTAGTGAGAAGACTACTTTTTGCTCTGGCCTTTTTCTCCCTTTTTAAAAGACTTATGGGACACACCCATGACCTTTAGGCAGGAAATTCCAAGAACAGAAATTTACATGAGACAAACAGGTAGAGGCTGCTTCAGCTAACAATGTTTCAACTAAACAGTGAGTGATGACCTCTGACCTTTCAGAGCAATGAAGGCTGACCAGCCTTCTGGTCTCCTGTCCACCTCTTTCTGTTAGTGAGACAATGTTTGGTTTCCAGCTGGGGGCAGTCTAAAGAATGAAATGACATTACCTGCCATGCAAAGTCAGGAAAAGGGGATCTTTCCTTGGCTTTCTGAATTTACTACTGAAAGCTCATATAATTTTTGGTTACCTTCATAAAAGAGCAAAATATTTAATGTTTGCAGTAGATACTCTCTAAGCAACTTTCTAGCCCTCACGTGTTCTGAGATTCTGAGCTCTGAGATCTCTGTGCTAGAATGTGTTGGTCATGGTGACAGAATCAGCCCAGTGCTCTATTTGTAGGAATGATTGTAACTTAGGGTCACTGAGAGATGGAAAAATAAGGGAAAAATCACAAAGGGCAGGGATAAGAAGCAAAGACTGCATGGGCCAGATCTCAAAACCCCATTTGTGAAGCGGACTGGGTTCCAGGAGATACCAAATCCAAGGGCAAAAAAAAAATTAAGATCCATCATCTGTATGTGCCCTGAGATCAAAGTCTAAGCCTGATATTTAGTAAGCATTTACTATATGTCATGTGCTGTTTTATTTTCATTTCATAAATCCACCCAAAACCTTATAGTTTTTATTCACCCTGTTCTGCAGGTGAGAAAACGGGCACAGGGAGGCTAACTGAGTCACAGGCAGCAGGTGGCAGAGCTGAGATTGAACCGGAAACACCTGAGGCAGGGGCTGCTGCCTTATGAGGGAGGACACATCAACGAATGTCAGTCGCCCAGGCTGGAGATCCAGGGGAACTCGGGGTGTCGTTCCAGTTGGGTCTGAAGGCCTGAGCACCACAAGAGCCTCTCCCGACTGAGAACACAAGCCCAAATCAGGAGTGAAAATGCCGTGTGGCTTCATCCTGTCTTCTAGGCTTGGCTTTTCAGGTTATTTTCTCTTTCCTACTGAGTTATTGCTTCTAAGCTAGAAAAAAAAAAAAGCTGTCTCCCAAGAGTTCTGGTCTAGGCTCTGTCTGTAAAGGGATGTGTATGTGACCCCAGACATGTAACTTGACCTGTCTGGACCTCACTTTCTTATCTGTAGAGTGGCCTAGCTTTTCAACATCCCTCTCAGCTCTAAAACCTTATGATTAAAATAAAATCCATCAGGCATTGATAAGAGAGGGTCTCTCTGACGGCTCCCACTCCAGACATTCCAGGTCACATTCACGGCATAGCCACCACCAGCTGTTTCTCCAGCCCCACTTCCGGAGCCCCAAGCTCCATGTAAAACCGGAAGTTGCCCTCCCCTTGACAACAAGGCCATTTTCTTCCGACTTTCTTACTTACTGCTCCTATTATCATACTCCTTGCTTCTTGAAAATTACCCCATCTTGCCAAACAAATTCCAAGCCTGAGTTCTCTCAAAAATATTTTTTTTAAGCTTCTCACCTGTTAAAGGTTTTATTTTCTTGGAACTTCCATAGTATTTTGTTCAGAAACTTTTGTCATACCTGACATACTCTACGTCATATAAATGGTTATGGCCACTTGTAAATTCTAATGTCTCAGAAGGAAGCACATCGCTAACTCACTCCGGTGTGCTTCCGTCTTCCCAAACCTCTACCATGTTGTCCTGTGCATGGTGTGTTTGGAAATTAAGGATGGTCCTCTGAAAAAATGAACAAGGAAAGGAATGTGCAAACCGGCAAAGGAAAAAGTGAGCAAGTGTATAGGAACTTGGTACAATTTTTAAAAATAACGTAACATACAAGGAGAAAGCAGAGAGCAGGTTGACAAAAGAAAAGGCTGGGCAAGGGAGCCCTGGCTGGTGTGGATCAGTTGGTTGGAGCATCACCTGTATCCTGAAAAGGTTGCAGGTCTGATCCCAAGATATGTGCAGGGTGTGTATGAGAGGCCACAGATCCATGTTTCTCTCCTTCTCCCTCTCCCTTCTTCTTTCTCTATATCTATATCTACCAATATATCTATATCTATGTCTATATCTATAATCTATTTGTCTATATCTATCTTTCATCTATATATCTATATATCTATAACTATATCTATATCTACATCTACATCTACATCTATATTGTCTATATCTATATATCTATGTCTATATCTATATCTATCCATCCATCCATCCATCCTTGGGTGAGGATTTTAAAAAGCCAGGCAGGGAAAAATAAGGTCAGATTCCAGAGTTGTCTGCCTTTTTGTCTCAGAGATACGCGGGGAGGGGGCGCCTGAGACCACACTCATGGCCAGACAGCGGCCAGATGCCAGTGCCAGGGCAGCCTGCAGCGGGTTAAAGCGACATTTGGTTCTGTCAGGACATCAACAGAACCGTGGGGCGGGTCAAGCTGAACTTTGCTGAGCCATTAATTCCCTCCTTTCATCTTCGTGGCTTTAACTGTAAACTATCCCTCATGCCTCTCGTCTCTGTTTTCTTTTCTCGAGTTTGTTCCAGTGATTAGAGCCCCGAACAACAAGTACAAATGCTAAATTTCCCCTTGAATTAAAAAGGAAAAAAATAAAAAGCCAACACAAAGACTTGGCATTTACAATAAACAAGCATCCCTGGCTGTGCTGAGGTTCCTGCTGGTAGGGGTTTTATAAACGGCATCTTTCGACAGTGCAAAAGGTTAAATGTGCCAAAAAATGAACTTCCAAGCGTTTAACTTAAGAGGAGGAAAATCAGGAGAGAGATAAACACCCGGATCATTGCTATGCTCTGGTGGTCTAAAATAGATAGGGCTCGTCTCCGAGAGGGTTTTATTTCCCTTGGAAGTGTGGGGACACGTCAATGGGGGGGAGGGCGACCCGAGGCTGAAGTCAGAAGGCGGTTTTTCTGGTGCCTGGATGCATATAAGGCAGAGACAGCAACCCATTTCCCAAAGAGAAATCACACCGCAGTGGGCACCGCCATCAGTGGTTCCACGTAATAGCAACATCACTCACTCGGAACTTTGTTTCGCTTGCTCATATTAAGAAAAATTGTCGCCTGCCATATGATGCACAGGGCTGTCAAAAGCACACATACATGGCCCTTGGTCGGAAAATTATTTTGTTTTTATAGCATCAATTCAGCAGGGCAAAGTTCATACATTTGTATGAGGACGAGGAGGGCCGCATCCCATCGCGAGAACACAAAACCGCGGCGCCTAGGAAAATTGGTCCAGCTCCTGACACAGCCATGTGGGTCCATCTCATGTTTAGGAGAGGCACGCTGGCCCAAGGGGCCTGATTCGGTATTTGGGGCAAAGGTGATTTCTCAAATTGATCATGACATTGATGGACACGCCTTCTTTTTTTTTTTCCAAATATATTTTATTGATTTTTTTTACAGAGAGGAAGGGAGAGGGACAGAGAGCTAGAAACATCGATGAGAGAGAGACATCGATCAGCTGCCTCTTGCACGCCCCCCACTGGAGATGTGCCCGCAACTAAGGTACATGCCCTTGACCGGAATCGAACCTGGGACCTGTCAGTCCTCAGGCCAATGCTCTATCCACTGAGCCAAACCGGTTTCGACATGGACACGCCTTCTGATGGCTGGTTTTAGGAGGACCAGCCATAAATGAGGCACAGAGAATGCCAAGGAATAGGGGCAGATTGGTACCTCCAGTTCCACAGTTTTCCAGCTTTAGCTCCAACACCAAAACTTGCTGCAAGAGGTGTGATGTCTGTGCTCATTTCAGTCTGGGGACAGGCAGTCCTGTTGAGGCAGAGTTTTGACAAGGGCAGCGGTCTCTCGCCTGGGGAGTGCAGATCACGGCGCTTCGATTATTAGGCTCAGTACCTGGACCCATTAATTCCGGTGTCGTGATAGATAGCCCAGGCAGAATAGTAACGAGCGTGGAATTAAAGGATCTTTCTGGATTTATGATAATATCCAGACAGCCCGTATGCCAGTGGCCATAAGTGTTACTTGTGAAATGATCGTTTTCTTTAATGAGCTTGCAGCCCCTCTGTATCAGCCGCCACCATTAGACACAGATGTGTCATTTCAGAATTCGAATGCAGTGGTGACTGCTGTGTCAGTTGAATGTGACCTCAACAAAGCAGGAAATGAAGGATGAAATGGAAAAGGGGGGGTGTCTCGCAGCTAGGAATGCACAATGCCAACGCTGCATCATCTGCTCAAGATGGACAATCGTTTTAAAAATTGATGCTTTATAATTAAATGTGTTTTCTGTAAAAAAGAAAAGAAAAGAAAAGAAAGAGCCCTAATTGCATTCATGTGGACGTTTAATGCGCTTGTGAGAAAGTCAGATTGGCCTGAAGTGGATCAGCTCTGCGGTCCTGTCTGGGGCGGATTTTCTCAGCAAGGGAGCTGGGCTGTTGCTCAGGAACAGAATGCTGGTGGCATCATCAACCTCAGACAAGTAGTGCTTTTAGGAAACATTTGAAAATAGGCCAATGCAGACAAAACTGAAACCCGTCATTTCTTTGCAAGAGAAAAACGGGTAGAACTGTACCAGTTCAGTCCCCAGGAGGTTTCTGTGTGGGGGGTAGGGAGGTAAGCAAGAGAGAGGAAGATTCTTTTATTCCTGTCTCCCCATAACAGTTACCCACTAAACAGACCGGAGTGGACTGTCCTTATTCACCTGTGTAATGGCATCAAGAGAGAACCGTAGGCCTCCGCCTCCACATGATCTGCCACCGGCACCTTTCCCTACACCTTCATGCTTATCTGCAAAAGGAAGGTGGATCTACGGAAGGATACCAGAAACCAGCTCAACTTTGGAGGAGGGAGCAAGAGAGAGGATGAACAGGCGGGGGGGGGGGGGGGGGGGGGGGGGGGGGAAGCACAGCCCAGACCCTGCACCTGTTGCTGCACTTTCTCTGTGCGTCGGGCACACCTAGGCCTGCAGGGTTGAGAGGAACATAAATAGCTCTGGTTTGGGTGTTTCTCCAGCGTGGTGCCAAATGGACTGAGCTGGTCCAATGGAGACTCTAACTAATCTGTTTAAGGCACAGAGAGGGATGCTCAGTGTCCTGGCCCATCAAGGGAAAGCTGGGTGGAAGGGACTGGTGATGTGTCCTAGTCTTTGGTGTTCTCTGCCTCCTTCTTTGTGCCACATGTAGTTGTTCAAACGTGTCTTATTATTATTATTATTATTATTATTATTATTATTATTATTTGGCCTTTGATTCGATAAAGCCATTCTCCCTGAAATCAGGAACAGCCCCAAATTGCTGCTGTGATATCAGTGGCTTTCTGCGACCCTTCTATTGCTTTTGATGCGGCAGCTCTTGCTTGCCTTGTCTGTTCTTTGGAGGGACATTCCCTGTTGCTCTTTCACCCCAGTGAGACCGCGGTGAACGTTAAACACTGGGAGTAATAGAGAGGGGGAAGGAATTGCCCCTGGCCCACAGAAATGGCGGGCGCCATGGGAATAGGCTTTCTCATCTCACTCCTCAAGAGCCACAGCGATTCTGGAACATGCCTGCGAACATGGGACATGTATTTCTTTAAAAGGCAAGGATTCTCTGGGGTGCACGAGCAGGAGTCCCCAGATAAGAGTATCGTTTCTGGATTCTTGGTAGCACAGTCGATGCAGGGAATAGTAATGAGACCTGATGCAAGCTTTGTTCACAATCCACTGCCCAGGATCAGCCCACACTCCAGAATTAAGACTTTTCCTTTTTCCTCTCAGTGTGTCACTTTCTAAGCCAGCACAAAATATCCGATTTCCAAAGTGTATGTTCAGTCCATAGCGGCAAGAAGGCGTGGACTAGAGCTCACCCTCACCCTGTCACCGGGCTGACCTTCAGACCACCAGGGACACCTCTTTCTATTGGCACCAAGTCACTGTGCCAGTCAGTTCCTCAAGGTCAAAAGGTCTTTTAACCTGATACACATCACAAGGTATAAAAATAAATCCTAAAACATCACAAAGATGCCCAATTCACATCCAGAGGCGTCTGTTGATACCTAAGATCACAGAGCCAGGCCAGACCAGCCTCGCTGGAGGAGGAGGCATGCCTTCCTTGCAGGGTGAATGGTGTGCATAGAAGACATGGGAGGGTGCTGGGAAGGTTGGTAAATGTAGGGAATAGAACTCAAGGTCCACTTGAAAGCAAATATTCGGGGAGTTAACAGCTCTGGGATCGTAGTGTAACCTCGGTGCCACTTACAAGAGCAGAGCAGAGCTTTAGTCTTGGGCCGATAACTTAACCTCGCCAAGGCCCATTTCTTCATCTGAAAACATGGCTGCTCAGTGTACATATCTCCTGGGCCGGAAGGTACATGAGATGCATGTGAGATTGTAGGAAAGTGCCTGGCACAGGGGAGTTCCCCGTGAATATTAGCTGCTGGTTTCAGGACTCGGTGCTTGCTGGGCCCTAGAGTCTTTCCCAGTGGACAGAAGGCAGCCACAGAGCCCAAGCCTTCTGAAGGCAGGAGTCCCGGGAGGACCTGGCTGGATAGAAGCACACATGAAGCTAAAGGGAGGTTCCTCAACGGCACTCCTACTCAACGTGCGAGAACAGTGGTCGGCAGACTCATTAGTGAGCAGAGCCAAATATCAACAGGACAATGATGGAAATGTCTTTGGAGAGCCACATTTTTTAAACTTAAACTTCTTCTAACGCCACTTCTTCAAAATAAGACTCGCCCAGGCCGTGGGATTTTGTGGAAAAGCCACACTCAAGGGGCCAAAGAGCTGCATGTGGCTCGCGAGCTGCAGTTTGCTGACCACGGTGCAAGAAGAAAGTTGTTTTCTAAGCGAAGCCTCAACAACAAACTTACAAGCAGCCAGTATGGCCTCAGAAATTGTTATTTGTAAAGTTTTAAAAGTTGGTTGATCGGAGCTCCTTTGGAAGGAAGGAATTACATTGATAAGAAAAGATTATTTACTTGTGTTGTTAGCCTTAGCAAAAAAAAAGTGCAAAATGTATATTGAATTTGTCATTTGAAAAACTTTAACACATGAGTGTCCTAAGGTAATGAATTTGGCCCACGTTGGCCTCTGAGTAATGCTGAATAGTCTCACACAATCTCTTTTCTGGTTCCATAGTGATGCAGGTTGATTATTTCATGTTGTTAAGAAGAACTTTTTCTATATAATATACATGTATTACATATTCCATATGATATATTTTTTCTTTGTATCTGTGTAGAATCGTCCTGGAAGAATACACAAGAAACCATTAACAGTTATAGCTTTTGGCAAGAGGCATGGGAGAATCTAGGGAGAAAGGGAGTGTATTTCTTTTTCTTTTCATTTTGTTCTATAGGCAGGATGCAGTTTTCTAATAAAAGCGAATTGGCAGAAAGAACTGTATGAAGGACCGGGTCACAAGGAAGCAGGGAGGACAGTTGGGCCCCGAGGCCCAAACCTTACTGCTCCTTGTGGCTTGTGGATTATAGATGTTGAAACCCGTGAATAGAAATGGTGAGACCTCAGCCCCTTTATTTCCAGACCCGAGGAACCTCTGGGGCAGCAGGTGTGCAAAACACAGAAGCCACGGGGAGAGGCCCCTGCCTGACCCCTGTGGCTTGTTCCTTTCGCCCCTACAGTTCTCCTTGCTCCTACAATGGCCAGGCAGCCTGTCAGGTCAGAGACACCTGGATGAGAGATATGGCCCTGCCCCAATGGCTGCTGAGGCAATTCCAGGGTGTACAGGGTTTGTTGGGTGCTGGAAACCAAACATTGTCTCACTCATAGAAAGATGTGGACAGGAGACCAGAAGGCTGGTCAACCTTCATTGCTCTGAAAGGTCAGAGCTCATCACTCACTGTTTAGGTGAAACATTGTTAGCTGAAGCAGCCTCTACCTGTTTGTCTCATGTAAATTTCTGTTCTTGAAATTTCCTGCCTAAAGGCCATAGGTATATCCCATAGTCTTAATAAAAGGGATAGAAAGGCAGAGCAGAGGGTAGTCTTTCCACTAGAGGAAGGCTCCTGCCTGGCCCTCCAGTATCACCAAATTAATACTTTCCTAGTCTCTCTTTTCACTTGCGTGCGGCCTCCTCCAGAACCTGAACCCTGAACGGGAACCCTGGACCACGCGGGACGTGAAAGAGGTTCCCACAGTTGGGAGCATGGACTTGCTGGGTCTCAGGCAGGATGACTGGGCCAGGACTGAAGCGGAATCAATATTCTGAGAGAACACTGAGGCCTCTTTTTCTGGGGCTGGCTGCAGACGTGGGGCCCGGGGCGTGGAAGCAGTTTGCAAGCCAAGCGCACCGCACAAATGGAAGGGCCTGCTCTTATTATAAGGGCTTGGGGGCTGCAGTGGGAGAGGATCTGGCCCCCATAAAGGATTTTCCCCATAAACATCAAAGAATCAACAAGGGGGGCGTTGGGAGGAGGACAAAGGTAGACCTTGGAATGTTGGCTCTTCCTCAAAGGCACTTCCTATGCATTTTTCTTTGTTGAGAATCAAATCCAGAGACTCCAATGATAATGATTCTCATTTTTATTACTGTTTTATTATTCAGGGTTGGCTCGGTCTTTCTTCCCCGCCTAAGGCATTTGAATGAAGATAAAAAGTGCCAAGTGCATATCTTGATGGAACCAAGCTCTCTCTCTCTGTAATCAAAGTCTTGGCGGACAGATGTGGTGCCAGCACCCGTTCAGCTCTGCCTCCAGGTGTCATTGCCTCGAGGACCGAGGCTGGCCCGGGCTCGTGGGACCTGGCATTTCTGAATGGACAGGCAACGGAGAAGGGTCTCTTTTTAGTGTTTCCAGCAGCCTGATTCTGGCAAGGCTCAAAACGCTTAAGGGGAAGTTGCCAGAGAAGACAATGTAGTAGAGATGTTCACTGAACCCAATGCTGTGGTTGATAAGGTTCTTTCTGGGGACAATGGCTAATGTCCATGAAGAGGGACAGCTATGGTGTGACACAATTATGTCACCACTTGTTGACTGTAAGCCCAAACCTGATTCCACTTGAATATAGAATATAGAACCAAGCAAAGCAAATTAAACAGAGGGCATGAAAAAAAAACAAATGTGTTAATAATGATAATGATAGTGGTGAATTACCAACAATAACAGCTATGACATCTTTTAGAACAAAGAGAAGAAGCCAATGTTTGTTGAATGTGTTTGGTGATAGAACAGAGGCATCCGTCTGACCTACAATCACACGCTGCTCAACTGTCTGAAAATTTCAGCAAAAATAAAACTGGTCCATCTACACAATGGAATACTATGCTGCAGTAAAAAAAGAAGTTCTTACCATTTGCAACAACATGGGTGAAGCTGGAGAGCATTATGGCTAAGTGAAATAAGCCAGGCAGAGAAAGATAAATATCACATGATCTCACTCATTTGTGGAATATAATAAACAACATAAACTGATGAAGAAAAACAGATCAAGAGACAGGGAAAGATCAATCAGAACCTCAAACCTCAGGGAAGGCAGGGAGGGTGGGGGTAAAGGGGAGAGATCAATCAAAGGACTTGTATGCATGCATATAAGCCTAACCAATGGACACAGACAATAGGGGGGTGAAGGCATGAATGGGGGGGAGGGTAATGGGGGACTAAGGACACATGTAATACCTTAATTAATAAAGAAATTTAAAGAAAAATCTTGATATGTTTGTAAGGCCTGCATAACATCTGAGAATGTTGGTCTAAATGTGGAAAAAGTAAATGCACTTGCAGCAGACTGGCTATTTTCTAGTGGAGAGGGGAAAAAAGGTTTCCATACACTCAGTGAAATCCAAGAAAAAGTGTGTTCCATCTTCCATTTCTTCGTTTATTAGTAAAGTCTGTGCTATGTACTTTGCAAGCCAGGATCATCCTATGCTAAGAGAGAATGTGATCAGGATTGCTACTCTTCTTCTAGTCGGCACTTCATCATGGCCAACGTATGAGACATTTGTCAGAAGCGGAAGCAACGAGAGTATCACAGAAGTTTTCCTGTCACCAGGTGGAGATTTGAATAGGCATCAGAGAGATTAACTCTGCAAGTCGGCTTCCCCAACTTTAAAACAGGGATGATCATAGTAGCAGTATCTTAGAGGTGGTATGAGGGCTGAGTGAGTTCATGAGGAGAATCTGGTGAGGAAAGTATCTACAAGTATTTGAGAGACAAACGCACACAAGAAGGCTGAGTGCTCAGCCCTGAGAAGACAGACAAGAGCAAGGACCAGGGGAAGTTTGAAGGGGGGTCCAGGGGACAGAGAACCGATCTGCGTGACTGTGTATATGAAGTCACGTGGAGCAGAAGGCGAGGCTGCCAAGGTGTGTAGGGGCCTGAGCATTTGGACTTCCCTCTGCAGCCGCAGGGACACGGTTGGAGCTGTTTCCAGGAAGATCACTGAAAGGTCGCCAGAAGGTGAGTTGACACGAGAAGCAAAGAGGGAGCCAGGCATGCCCGGGAGGACACTGAGAATCTGGGCGGAGCTTCGTGACAGCGACCCAAGGGCAGTGACCAAAGCATTGGAAGAGGCCAGCGGACAGCGAGCATGGAAGTCCAGTCCAACAGGCCTGGGCCTGGGCGGGTTGGGGCTGGGTAAGTGGCTGGGGGGGGGGAGGGTGTGTGGTCAAGGAGCGGGAGGAGACGAGAATAAGGAGGAAGTTTCAAGTCTTATTGATTTTGAAGATGATGGGTCAGTTTGTTATGCTGTATTGCTTGAAAGTCCCTCCGTGAAGGATCCTCGGGGGTTAATCAGTATCCAGTGTGAAGCAGCTTGGAGCTGGGTGCTAAGATACCACCTGTTATTTGTGTTGATGTGAATATTGGCATTCAGGTTTCTTTCCAAGCACTAAGCAAGGTTAGCTCTTCTGAGGAAGCTTCAGCAGGAGATAGAGAAGGGGCGGGAGAGGGAAGGAGGGGTAGGGGGTGAAAGGGAGAGAAGCTACAGGGCTGGTGGGGGGCTGAAAGTGAACAATGGGGGAGAAAAGACGGCCTAGGATAAAGGCACAGAAAGGGAAGTGGGACTATACCATCTTCGGAAGCTATCAGCCTTTTATGTTACCAGTATATTATTACCAAGTGATATACAGGATAAAATATGGACAATATAGAGAGAAACAATACGTACTCCAACCAGAGGAAAAAATACTAGGACATACAGGATGGGGCAAAAAATAATGGTTCATATGGGAAATAATACAATAATTAATAATAATACGTACGAGAATAAACTGTGCCTGGCATAGTCACAACTGTAAACCTACCTTTGCCACCCCACATCCCCATTTGCCTAATTTTAGCAGCGGTGAAATTATAGATGATTAAAATAGTCCACCCTTGGTTTCCTCAATTTTTCCCTCATTGAGCATGTATTATATATGCTTTATGCTTTCCACTGCGCTTTACATTTTAATATATGTTTTACAGTGTAAATACTTAACAATTCTAAGAAACTGGCCCTGCCATAAAGAACTCAAAATCTTTACACACACACACACACACACACACACACACAATTTATGCTATTGTTTTGTGGCACTTAGAACTTGCATTCTAATAAAAACAGATGTGCAAACAATACTTTGGCAAAGCCACACATTCAAAGATCGGGGGACTGCCTGTAGCTGATTACACTGCCAGTGTGTCAGAACAAGAGTTTTAAGTTCAAAATGCTTGCTAACAGAAATCATTACAATACACAGGCTAGCTTGGAGGGAAAGGCTGGCCTAAAATTTGGCTACATTTAAAAGAAAATGTTTCAATGTGTTTATATTCAACCTCAGCCTCAAAGAGGTAACCTTTCAACTTAAGAATCATTTTGGACAACTGTTCTTGAAATTGTCTCGTATATAAGAGCCAATTGGTCATGACTATTGAAAAGACGTTACCTTTTTTTCTTATAGCCAGGATATGCAGCAAATGAGAGTGCTCTGGGTGATGTGGCCAAACATTGATTTTCAGACTGTTTGAATATGGGAACTGAAGTGTTTTTTTTGCTTTTCTTCCTCCCTTTGATTCCCGAGAAAGGTAGATTGCAAATATTACCTTCCAGGGGGTTTGAAGATTAAGCCCTCCTTGCCTCTATCCAGGGCACATTTGATGTTTATTTGCTGGAGATTTGAGGAAATTGGGGGGGAAAGTGAAGGGACCCGTAGATGTAGTAAGTAGATATAGCTCGTCCTGAACCAGAAACATGTCCTCCTGGGGCTCCAATCAGAAGAGATCAGTGGGTCTGGGGAAGGAAGGAAAGGGGTCCTCTCCCTGGCAGGGTTTGGAGGTGCCAAGTCCCCAGAAGGAATGGTTAGGGACATAGGACCATCGGTCTGGGTTTTCCTCAGTCATGGCTTTGAAGGGGACAAGAAAAAGGGGCCAGTGGCCTTCTCAGAGTGACCATGTTATAAACATGACCATAGTTTCATGATCATAACATCCCATAGTTTCCCCCCTGCCTTCAAGCCCGGGCTCTCCTTAGGACCCTAGATCTGGAAATAGCCCCGGCGTGGAGAGGGAGCCCCAGAACGATCGAAGTTCCATTGCCGATGTGTCCTGGCCGAGAGGGGCGCTGGGACTGACATTAGAAAGCATCCCTGATAATGTGCCTTTTTTTTTTTTATTTGCACATCTGAGCTTGAGGACTGAGAATCAAAATCAAGTGTGATATTGAATACAGGGATGATCCCGTGATTTCCAGCTTGGGATGTGCATACATTTACAATGATCTAAAAGAGCTCAATATGGCGGCCTGTTCAGGTCCCTCTTTAGTCTGAGGGTTATTTCGGGGTGGTTGGCCACTGAAGGCTCACCACAGTGACTCTCTCTGGGAAACACCCACTGTCTCAGGGGACAGCTTGCCCTCTTGCTAGAGGTAGCGTGAGTCTAAAGACAAATTGATGCAGAGACACGAGGACCCAGCCCTTTGCCTCAACTGGTAACCACTCTGCAGCCATCTCACTCCAGAGCTCCTAGTGGGGTCCGCTGAGGCCTCTACTGTAGTTCAACTTCTGCTGCTGCCCACGCTTGCTACCCTCTCTTCCTTGCAAATGTTGATCTCCAGTTTGTTCCCCGGTGACATTCCCGTGCACAAGTCTCTGTCTCGGGGTCCCAAGGTGTCTCCAGGAAGTGAGACAACAGACTGCTTTACACCGTTCCCATTAAAAAAAAATACAACAATTTTAATTATTCCCAAAGACAGATACCTCTTTCCATCCACACATCTTGGCGTCTCTTGTATTTATTTCATAGAAGTGGATTTGAACATGGACTTTTTCCTCATTGAGAAGAGTCTTTTGATCATCTTAAGAATTAAGAATTGGGACAAAAGTAAAAATTGTGCGGCCGCTCCAGAACTTCCTTCTCTTATTGGACACCAGCCAGATTTGCATGGGAGAAGCTCATTTTTCAACACATGTTCATTGCCATTGATAAAACACATGCCGACACCAAGGAAATGTAATATTCAAATAAACTGATAAAATGCCGGTTTATAACATTTTAAAATCTCCCGTAGACCAAAAGGGGCCACCTTTCCATCAGGTTGTCTGGGGGCAGTGTGGCGCTCTCCCCCATCACGCTGGGCCAGTGTGAAGCCAGTCTTTCCCACTGGTCAGCCCACTAGGAGGAAAACAGGAAAACGGAAGGCGGGAAGCAGTCAGCAGTTGCGTGTTTGTGATTCTGTGTATCTAGATGCTAACGCTGTTCTTCACCTCTTCCTTGGGAAAACATGTCCAAAGGGGTGGCCGGGTGGTGGTGGTGGTGGGGGGTGGTCTGCTTTCTCTATATTTGTGTTGTTGGTTCATCTCTTCATTACTGTTAATGAAGATTAAGAGAAAAAATAATGGCCAGCATAGGAAATTTCTTGTAGTTAATATTTTCCCAAAGAATGTGTCATCTTAAACATTTAAATAGTGCATCGATATAGCCATCAACAGTTATTTTTAAGATTGGTAAAACAAAAATAACACTAGTGCTCAACTAAGTTTGTAAAGTTACACATTGAGCCTCTAAAATACTAAATGTAGAGATTAGATCGAGAATCAGTAGAGATGGATCTGAGAAGAGGCGGGAAGTGTTGGGGACTTTTTTTTTTCTTTAAACTGAAAGACCTGAAAATAACTGAAAAGCATAAAGATTTTTTTTCCTCCTACTAAAAACAAGATTTCAGTGTGTACTTTGTGTTTTGTCTGTCCACATTTGCATTAAGGTCACTGGATATAAATAAAGATGGTACACGGCCTCTTTAGGACAACTGTATATGAATTGTAAGAGGAGAGGCCCAGATTTTCGATTGGGGCAACTAAATCCCAGCCTGAGTTGGCCTAGACCAAGATTTATGATTTTCAATGATCTGTTCATACAAAAACCAGCAAATTCACCTTGTTAGTCACCTTACTGGCGTCACCAACTGGATACAATTTCCCACTTCCACCCAGAGTACCTGTGTCACTGCCAAGGGCCTGAAAGTCATGGGAGAGTCTGGGTTGCTTGCATTCAGCCTCCCAGGGATATTGGACCAAAGACATGATACTAATTTGACAATAGTGTTAAATCCACGTGCTTCCTGAATCTGGGAATGGGGTGTGGGGAATGGGTAAACCCATTCAGTTTGGGGACTCTTAGGGCCTGAAATGTGTCCCCTCAAATTCAGCTGTTGTAATCCTCAATGTTGACTAGGACTGATGTACCTGTAAGAGGAGGAAGGGACGCACAGAGGAAAGGCCATATGCAGACGTAGGGAAAGGACAGGTCTCCCCAGAAACCAGTCCTGTTGGCACATGGACTTTCTGCCCCAGACGTGCGGAAAATAAAATTCTGTCTTTTAAGCCACTCTGTCTTTGGTAGTATTTTGTTATGCAGCTACTATAGGGACATGGGTCATAAGTTCCAGAAGTCTGTCAGTTTACTAGAATGGCTTTGGAATAATGTCACCATCCATGTCTTTTATTGCTGCCAGTTAAAGGCTGGTGGTGTCTGAATGCTCGTTTCCTCATTAGGTTTCTGCTGGCCACTCTCTGGTTGAGCCACTTACCCGTTAGCTGAGTTTTGTTAAAACTGATATTAAGTAAAATAACACCATCTCTCCAAGTCAGTTTAACTTTTCCATTTGTTAAGTGACATTTTTCATTTAAGAAAACCTGGAAACTTGTTTTAAAAATGTAGAAAGAAGAATTACTTCTAGATCATGGCCTTCCACATATTTTGGACGAGATTATCACCATTTTATAAAACTCTATTCTACTCTTCTCATTTTTATCTTACACCATAAAAAAGCATGTACATTATTTCAAAACACTGGCAGACATCCGTTGTAATGATGACGTCTCATTGCATCATAATGTGTGCCTCTGTTGCCATTTTTCAGCATCATAGGCGACTCTGCGGTGACTTCTTTACGCGCACAGCCCAGTCAGCATTGAGAGTTATTCCACAGGCTCTATCCTCAGAACCGGGTTTCCTGAGACAGAGGTTAGGGCCCTCTGAACGACTTTGGTTATCCTTTGCCAAAGGGCTCTCCCCGGGGCTGTAAGATGTGGGCACCCACTAACAACGCGTTTCTGAGACGAGATGATGCTTTCATTTGTTTTCCTTCCAGCGCATATGGATGGTATTTTCCCCTTTTCATTTTCCCCCCACCGACCGCCTCCATTATCTAATTATGCCTCCGCTGGGCACTCCTTTGGGCAAAGGCAGAGCATTCATAAATGTCCTTTTCCAAAAAGCAAGAACGTTCCCAAGGAACCCCCTTCCTGCATTGGCGCAGCCCAGCTCCTTTGTTTTCTCAGCAGATGGAGCACAAGTGGGGCCCAGGTTGTGACTTATTGGGGGGGGGGGGCGGGGGGGGAGAAGGGTCTTCCGAAGAGTTGTCATCTGCAGGGGGGTTGGGCGGGGCAGGGGATGGTGCTGTGGGTCCTGGGTAAGTGGGAGAATGAAAATGGATTCTGAAAGAGCAAGTTTGAAAAGACCTCAAAGGAACCGATGTAACCTTTGTTACAGCCTCAATCCAACTACTAAAGCAAAAAAAAAAACCACCAAAATCTCCTGATAAATTAACAATAATTAAGCTTCATCAGATAGTGTGATCCCGGGTTGTGTGTGTCTGTGTTTAAGCTTTCCCACAATTGTGGGAGTTATGCATGTACAATTCAAAAAATACAAAAAAGTATTAAGAACCAATATCACATCTCCCAAAAGGCAACCATCATTAATAACTCTGGTTACTTCCGTCCAGTATTTTCTCTATCTGGTTTTAAATCACCAGTTTGGTCTTTTGGTAACACAGTAAAATAGAAGTAGTATTTTTTAAAAATATATTTTACTGATTTTTTACAGAGAGGAAGGGAGATAGAGAGCTAGAAACATCGATGAGAGAGAAACATCGATCAGCTGACTCCTGCACACCTCTCACTGGGGATGTGCCCGCAACCAAGGTACATGCCCTTGACCAGAATCGAACCTGGGAATTTTCAGTCCGCAGGCTGATGCTCTATCCACTGAGCCAAACTGGTTTTGGCAGAAGTAGTATTTTATTGTGGAGTCTGTGCCGTCTGGGAGTTTTGGCATCTAAGGATGTTACTTAGTTTCTCTGCGTCTCATTTTCCTCATCCATAAAATGGAGCCAGGGATCCCTGCTTCCCAAGTCAGGATTCACCAAAAATAAAATCCACTGGTCGGTTCGCAGGAACTGCAGGACACAAAAAACAATAGGCCACCGCGGAAAACAAGTTAGAGTTTAAATTATTTATAAGCAAATAATTTTTGCATGTCACAGATAACAGTGCTCTCGCACACATAACGAGCAAATGTGCCCCTGGGATGCTTTGCAAGCAATGGTAATTCTATTGTAAATGGTCAAGAACTCCATCAGTCCTGGAAGGGCCACCGCCATGCTGGCCTGCCGGGGTCAGAGGCTCAGCTGCCTCCCCCTCGGGAGGCGGTGGTCTGACAGTGAACGATGTCCCCCTGTCAGAGCTCAGGGCATATTAGAGACATAAATTTTATTTGTGTAAGATTTGTCCCCGGCTCCCCTCTAAAACAATTAAAGGGCACAGGTGTTTCAGTACTACTTAACATAAGGCACAGAGGAATGAAATCGAACAGAATCATTCCCCCGATTTTGGTGTTTATTGAGCACCTACTATGTGCTGGGAGCACTCTGTGGGGACTACGAGAAGGAGGCTCCCCGGTTAGGAACCAGATTTTCAGTGTGACCTGCGGGAGCCCCTGCATAGCACCACCCAGGGTGCTTCCACAAAGCGGAAGACAAGATTGCTTCTCCCCTGCCTGGGGTCCCTCCTCACGCAGACCGTCTGGGAGTCTCTACCATCCGCCACCTCTCTGGCTGCTGGGCCTGCGTGCTGGGGTTCGAGGACTCGCAGAGAGGACACAAGACTTAGCAACAACTCATCCTGCAGTCACGTGCCTGTCCTCAGCAACGCAGCCGAAGCTGGAGGTCAAGAGTGGGGACTTAGGACCCAACAGGCCTGCAGGCAACTGCTGACTCGCAGGGCGTCTGCCTGCTGGGGCCGGCCAGCCTCCGGGCCTCCGATCTCTCTGGGCCGAGGCTCCGAGGCAGAGGGGTGTTGCTTTAAATGAAGAGACTGTTCTGCAGGAGAATGCTTGATGCACCGCCTCGGTCACAGGAGGTCCTGGAAGAGTGGCAGCCACTGTCATCATCTGCCCAGAAGGCACAGGCAGTCACACCTCAGGCTTGTGTCCTCTCAGATCCCAGAGGCACCACGGACATGTCTGAGGCCAAGGTCATCGGAGGCTTTGACCCCCACGCTGCCCTGGGAGCCCGGCCGTTATTAGCCCACAGCAGCGAAGGGCGGCGGTGACTGTGAGCCAGCTGCAGAGACAGAGGGCTTGCCCTCTCCTTCCCGTCTGCTGGCCGCCCTCCCCCGCCCGCCCGCCTCTCTCTGTCCCCGTTTAGTGGAAATGACACCTCCCCCCCCAGGACTGCGGCAGAAACCTGTTACCAGTTTTGTCAGAGCCTGCGCTGGCAGATGGACGCGGCCCGCAGCCTCTCTCTCGCTGCATCCAGGATGTCTTCATCTGTCCTCCCCGCGCTGGCAAAGGCAGGAGGAGAGGGTGGAAATTCGGTGGAAGGGGCCGCGGGAAGTGGGGCTTTTTATGGGCTTGGCTGCGGGGTGATGATTTAACGGCAGTCGAGAGGCAGGTAATTAGGAGCAAGCCGCCCTGATCACCCTGGTCCACGGCCCCAGCTCGCTCCCCAACACGCCCGAAACCTTGTTTGCTTTCTCCGAGGCAGAAATCCCAGCCGGGCTGCGCCTTGCCAGCTGTCGCGCTAACGAACTGCCAGCGTGCTCCTGAATGGAGCTCTCTGCCTGGCCAGGCTCCCCCCCGAGCGCCCCGCGCTGTCTCCCCCCCGCCTGATTGCCTTTATCTGGCTGGTGCAGGAGCCGCTCCTCATCACGGGGCTGCTGGCCTCCGAGGGTCAAACGCGGGACCATCGCCACCTAAACAAACGAGGGGGGATGTCACCTCGGGGGGAGGCTGATAAGCAGTTGGCAGGCGTGGGCCGCGGGGAAGGAAAGGTGCCAGCAGCCGGCAATCTGCAAAGGCCGTAAATATGTTACACTCTCAGCGGGGAGACGGGCCATATAGGCACCGAGAGGCCTTTGTTTAATGAGCTGTCAGGAAGCAGGCATGAAATGATGTCGGAAAACATGTGCGAGCCGCAGAGACCGCGCGGGGCCTGCAAATGGCCCTCTCCTCGCGCTGGATGTTCGGCGCATCTTATCAGGCTGAGCGCGTCAGAGGGTGGACGCGATCATTAGCAAACTAATGGCGTTTGAAAGCTGCAAATTCTTCTCTCTCCTCTCCGGGGCTGACTGAAATGGATTAGAGTCGGAGGGTGGGGAGTGTTTTGAACATTCCTAATGTGTTTTTGTCCTCTTCTTCTTCTTCTTCTTTCCTTGAGATTTTTGGTAAACATGCAAATTGGAAGAGAACCAAAAAAACGAACCACAAAGAGAGTATCTCTGGAAGCACAGACGGAATGGTTATACTTGGAGAACAACCAGCTCCGAACAACCGGCTCATCTTCCTTCCAAGTCTGTCGAGACGCTGTTTGCAGAAATCTAATGCACTTCCAGCCAGCCTTTTATTTCAGTCAAGCCCGGAAAAGAAAAGCATACGTTTAAAACGGGCCGCTCTCCTGTTGTCCGAGCATTTGAATGAGTGGGGAGGTACAATACACCTTCCACCGCATCAGCTATTAAAAGTGGAGGCTACTTTTCTAAAGACCTGAAATTATTCGCGTGGGCCACGTGACTCGGGTTTATTTCTATAACGGGAGGGAGTTAGACACTTAAAAACCTGGCCAGACCCAGCGGCATCGCCGAGTCGGACCACTGGGCCTCAGCTCCTGATTGCTGAAAGGAGTCATGAGGCCGAGGTGGCCGAAATATGGATCTTTCCCCTTCGGGTCACCACAAGCCTGCGAGTCCCGCCTCCAGTCAAAGCGGGCAGCCAGAAACGACTTGTGTGCCACCGCGTTCCCATTAAAAGGCCTGAAACTGCAGCTGAAGCTGCTTCGGGAGAGGCGGCCACCTTCGCAGTTATGGTCCTTGGGGATCCATATTGTCTACGGGTTGAACAGGGGCGAGATGCTCTCCTCTAACTTCCAGAAAAGGAGTGGGAGAAAGGTCTGAGGAGTCAGTAATAGAGATAGATTAAAAAGGTAAAGGGATGGAGGTTAGGGAAACACACAACGAAACAAAAAGACAACTAGGAATCAAAATGGGCTTTCGGATGCCCAACAAACCAATGACTGGCACACACATGACAAGCTCTTTTCTTATTCTTCATGCTTTCCCCCATCTGCAGGTGAGAAATAGGCGGGCAGTGCATCTGAAGTCACCTGGCCAATACCAGTCCAGACCAGCCATGGACCCAGCTCCTGGCACCTGGGGTCCACATTCATTCCCACCCAGAATAATCTTCTCTGCGAGCATCTTTAGTTCCTCTCTCTCAGGCATTCACAAAGATGCAGAGCACAGTGCCTGCTATGCACTGGGTGTTCATTCTGAGTCTCATGTGGAAGGGGAAGCGAGCGTTAGTCCACAGAGGTGGGAAAAGAGGGGACAGAACCGAACTGGGAAGAGGACAAGCATGCCCCGGGTACGTGCTGTGTCCAGAATAAGGCCTGGGAGCAAAGGAAACCATCAGCAAAATGAAAAGGCAACCTACAAAATGGGAGGTATTATTAGAAAACCCTATAGCTGATAATGGGCTAATATCTAAAATATATAAAGTATTCAAACAACTCAAAAGAAAAAAAAGAAAAAAGAAACCCCACCAAAAAACCCAACTACAAAGGGGGAAGAAGATCTGAATAGATATTTTTCCAAAGAAGACCTACAAATCGCCCACAGGTACATGAAAAGGTGCTCAAAATCTCCATTCATCAGGAAAATGCAAATGAAGATCATGGTATCACCTCACACATGTTAGAATGGCTGTCATCAAAAAGACCAGAGAACACGTGTTGGTGAGGATATAGAGAAAAGAGAACCGTTATGCTTTCTATATCCCCATTTCGATGTCTATTCGGTGTCTCAAATATATCACGTCCCAAACTGAAATCCTGATCTTCACCTACAGTGCCTGCTGTACCCATAGCCTTACCCGCCTCAGTTAATGGTAGTACTGCCCTGGTGCCCAACAGGCCTTCACTAATTAGGAAGCATGGATTTCCATGTCTCGGTGAGTATTTACTGTAGTTAAGCAAAGATTTGCTTGTTGTCAGGAATGGTTGGGGATTCCATATTCTAAATCCTTTAAAGCATGAACTAACCTTCAGAGAGAGGGTCATTATGTTACCTCTTTTCAAGTTCTGTCATCTCTTAACCTGCAAAAGACCTCCTCCTCGCGCATTCGGGCACTCTTCTCTCTCCTAATTAAAGTCAGATGGTTGGCTTGTAGGTTCCCCCCTTTTTCCCGGGCTGCCTCTTAACAGCTGTGGTGCATTGCCAATGAGTTATCAGTGGACAGACATGAGATTCCTTTATGATGTTAAATGACATATTACAGTGTTTCTTCTACAAACTACAAAAGCTGAACATCATGGACAATATTAAATCTTGTGTAAGAGTCGTTCTTTTTAAAAAATACATGTTGATTTCTAAAATATAGCTGCACAATGGTTTTTGTTGGCCGTCTTCCTAACATGTGCTCTATTTCATGAGAAATGTTTTCATAGAATTGGATGGTCTCCTTTGGTCTTAAATTTTTAGACAACAAATAAAAACAGCAAAAAAAAATTATATTATGACCTTAAATGTTGGAAATGAGGACCCGTTGTTAAACAGCAGTTAATTTTAATTTTAAAAGAAGGTCTCCCAATGTAATAATGGATTCAGACAAGAGTCATCAGCCTATGCTAAGTCACTTGATAATACATTGTGTGATCTCAAATTATCTCCAAAGAAATGACTTAGTAATTGCAAGGACTGATTAGAAGGCCATCACCTAAGCAAGTATTCCAAATCAGTGTCGGTAATAAGATAGATATATTGACTTTATGCCTCCTGATATGACGGAGAAGTATGTAGCATCACTTATTTAGTGTTCGAGAATCTTTAACTAGAATGTAATCATGAGGAAACAAAAGCAAAATCCAGCCATAATGACTTTATGGCTATGTAGGGTTGCGTAGGGGAAGTTTTTGTAAGAAAACACACTTCGGGTTGAAGGATCATAATAAACCCACTTTCCTTTGGACTTGCCTAACTCTTTTCTCTGGTTCACAATTATTTGGATTCAAGATGTTCTCACAGAGGGAAAACTGACCCTTTAAGTCATGCTCCACGGGGTTACACTGAAATAACACACGTTAAGATGGACACGAGAAAGACCTCAAGCCATAGGCAGCCACGGGGGCATAATCACCCCTCTGCCATATCATGGAATGGATGCCAAGGGAATGTCCATATTTGTTGGAAGAATAAATGATCTCTCTCAGCAAGAGCTTTTGCCTGACAACAGCGTCCTCGGGCTCTGAAGATGGTGCCCACAGCACTCTGCTCTCTCATCACACCTCCCTTCCCCATCTCCTCAATACTGTACCCCTGAAAGCCCCCGAGAACCCCATTTCTTCTGCCACACTGACAACATTCCCTTAAATACTGATTTCCAGTCTGTTACCTATTACTATTAGCAACAGGGCAATGATAATAGCTTCCTTCTGTGCAACAAGCATGTTGTATGTACATCATGTTTCAATTGGGGAGGGAAGATAGATCTCATCAGTGGCCTTTCCTAGAGGCAGACACTAAAAGACAAGGAGGTGACACGGCTTGCCCACGTCCCTCTGAAGCTGTCGGTGATGCTGTGTGTGCTGCCTGAGACTTGCTGCCTGTCCATCACAGGCTCATTTTGAGAACCGAAAATAGGCAGCCTTTACTCTTAGGAGTCAGGAGAGCCTTCTCTGAGGCGCTTTTCTTCCTTCCCAGCCTCTTTTGAGAGGATCCTGTCATGCGGTGAGCTAAAACAGCAAGCCTAGTGCGAACAGCATCTCAAGTACACTCTTCAGACTCACATCAGCTGCTGAGAACAAAGGAGACCTACTCGCTTATGAAGGGCACACCCTTCCCGCCAGGGGAACTGGTCAACCGGTCACCCGTCACTTGATACTCCAAACACACTTCACGGTTTTCCGTTTTGTCCTCCCAAGTAGCCCAGCTCCACATGGATGGCAATAAATAACATGCAAAGGAAATGCAAAGTCAGCCAGAGAGGTTAAACAACGGCTTTAAAATAAAGAGGCAAATGTTTTAATTTATTAGGAATTACCAACTACTTTTATCTGAATTCCGCTGGATGAGAATTAAGAACCAAAAGTTATCCATCTGTTTTGTCCCTCTCTTTTTTTTTTCTTCTCCTTTGGCAGAAGTAATGAGTAGGAGGGCTTAGCTTTGTCAGATAATACTAGTAGAATATTTATTTTTACTCAAAAGTCTAAAACAAGATATAATGTACAGTATAGACATACAGCTGTTGGATATTGATGACATGACATAATAACATACATAATGTAGAAAAAATATATCTACAATTTCAAGGGTGTGTTCTCTGGCCATGAACACAATCCTATTAGGATACCTATAAGAGGTCCTGATATTAGGACTCTAGGTTTACATTAAATTAGCTTCATATTACATGAGCCTTATATTAAATGAGTTTAACTCAATAACTGGTTAAAAACTGAGACTGAAAGAAATTGACTTGGATGTTAAAGAACCTCTATTCCACTCAATACTCTGCCTCTCACTCTGTGATTGTGGATAAAAAGTCTAACTCCTCTTTGCCTCTGATTTCTCACCTATAAACCACAATGATAAAAAATATGAAAGCCAGTCTCCCTACTTCTAATATTTACATCTGCACACAGACTGGAATTATCATATGGAAGCAACTTCTAAGGATCCCAAGTCTTTCTTTTAGTTGATTTGAGGATTAGAAAGAGATGAAAACTAACTGCTGAGCTTACTCAAAAAATTTTTTTTTAATTTTTATTTCAAAAAGAACTTATAGGGGAAATGTGAACAGCTTGGTTTATTCTCTTTTGCTCAACTTTCAAAACAATAGCAATGTCCAGTCCAGTGTGGCACAGTGGTTGAGCATCGACCTATGAACCAGGAGGTCATAGTTTGATTCCTGGTCAGGGCACATGCCAGGGTTGAGGGCTCCATGTAGTGGTGGGTGTTCAGGAGGCAGCCAATCAATGATTCTCTCTCATCATTGGTGTTTCTATTTCTCTCTCCCTCTTCTTTCCTTTCTGAAATCAATAAATATATATTTTTTAAAATACTAATAGCAATATTTATAATACTCATTAGCATTTATTAAGTAGTTACTATTTGGATGGTACTCTAAATGCTCATGCTTTACATATACCATTTCATTTATCCTTACAACATATGCATGAGGGAAACAATATTACCTCCCTCATTATATAATATAGATATGATATCCTATCTAATAAAAGAGTAATATGCAGACTGACCATCACTCCAACACACAAGATGGCTGCCTGCATGTAGTCAAAGATCCTGCCCCCATGTGGATACAAGATGGCCACCATAAGATGGCCAGCAGGGGAGGGCAGTTGAGAGGGACCAGACCTGCAAGGGAGGGAAGTTGTGGGTGATCAGGCCAGCAGGGGAGGGCAGATGGGAGGGACCAGGCCTGTAAGGGTGGGCAGTTGTGAATAATCAAGCCTGCGGGGGAGGGCAGTTAGGGGTGACCAGACTGTCAGAGGAGGGAAGTTGAGTGTGACTGGGCCTGCAGGGAAGGGAAGTTAGTGGGGACCCAGACCTGCAGGAGGAGGGCAGTTAGGGGTGACCAGGCCTACAGGGGAAGGCAGTTAGGGGCAAACAGGCTAGCAGGGGAGCAGTTAGGCATCAATAAGGCTATCAGGGGACTGGTTAGGGGATGATCAGGCTGGCAGGCAGAAGTGGTTTGGGGCAATCAGGAAGGGAGGCAGGCGAGCAGTTGGGAGCCAGCAGTCCTGGACTGTGAGAGGGATGTCTGACTGCCCATTTAGGCCTGATCCCACTGGGCAGTCGGACATCCCTCGAGAGGTCCCCGATTGGAGAGGGTGCAGGCTGGGCTGAGGGACACCACCCCTGGGCACGAATTTCATGCACTGGGCCTCTAGTATTTATATAATCTCCCTTGGTAGATGAAGAAACTGAGGCTTAGAACATTAAATGGTTTTTAGCAGACCACACAGCAGTTTCAAACCTAAGTCCATCTGATGGTGGAATATTCACTAGCAATGGTTATATCAGGATGTAGGGCCTTATTCTTCATAAAAAAAAATACTAGTAGATAAATATTAAAGTGTGAACAGTAACCCAGCCAATGTAAGTAAAAAGTTAATACTCAAGCTAACATTCCATTATACGTGTACTTTCAGCAGTCATTTCTTTCCATTTGATGTTAAAGTTATTTTTACGGTCATAGGAGAGGAAACTAAAGTGATATTTTGCGTGCTTCAAGTAGAAAAAAAAAAGGGGCAATGGTTGAATCCAGATTCCATTCTGCCACAGCCAATCCTTTACAGAAATGAGGTTGTAATATAAATGAATGTAGTCTTGTACTAGACAGAAACATATATAGTCTTTAAAGTTATTCAATTTATATTGCTACTCAGTTGTTAAAGTGTTGGTGAATGTAGCATGTATATAAATATGACACCAATGACAGCTATAAAGATAAGCCTCTTATGTTGTAACTTCTCAATTTAAGCACACGAGACTAAATTCGGAGAATAAATCATGATAACGGGTAGCCACTACATTTATATGAAAATGAATAAATGTCTTACGCTATCAGTTTATTAACCTATAATGAGTAGATACTTTATCATCACCTTGTAGGTTTTTTTTGAAACACGTTGGCACAGTGGTGTGATAGATAATGCAGACTCATCTGGTTGCTAAGAAATTAATTTTATTACCGAAGAAATTGATTTTCCCAGCACTCAATAGTGGATGGGACTGAAAGAATGTGTGACGGC
>PVJN01010166.1:0-58194 GCA_004026805.1 Lasiurus borealis | reverse complement strand
TTCTAGCTGTAGAACTTCCACTCAGCCAGCTTTCCTGTGGTTCTGGATGATGTCTGTTCTGTCTTTTAGTTGTAGTTTTGAAATTGTTGTGCGAGGCAGCAGTGTAGGTGTTTACCTATGCCGCCATCTTGGCTCCTCACTGGAAGGACTTAGTGGTGGTTTCATGACTGCATATATTTGCCAAAACTTGTTCAACTGTATGCTTAAGAAGGTGAATTTTATTGTACGTAATTTAGAGCTCAGCAGAAGTTTTTCAAAATGTTTCATGCCAACTAGTTCATTGATATTCTTTAAAATGCTGTGGGAATTTACTTCCTTAAAATCTTGCTGTAATTTAACACATATCCAATGATCCATACACAGTTATTTCCAACAAATGACATGTTTAGACTTAAGAGCAATGTTTGAAGAAAAGTAAAGTTATTAGCTTGTCTGGATCTCACACATCAATGCCCAGTGCCATAGAATACTATTTAAGGCAGATATTTGCCTAGTGATCTTCAAGTTATCTGATTCTTTGTGAACTTTTCAAGGAATGGAGTGGGAGCATCAGCAATATTCTATGTGAGAAACTCTGCCCTATTGGTATTTTAGGAATTTATTGGGTTAGACTCATGAAGATTACATTTAAGCCCTTTATGTATGTGACTCCTGTAACACTTGTGCTTCTGAATGAGAAATAGGTTTGTACTAGTCTTTATACATATCCATATCATGTATATGTACCCATAACATTGCTACCATATTTGACAGAAAACAAAATTAATATGTTTACAAAGCACACTAGCCTCTGTCCATAACCATAAAATATTTTGCTTGGGTTTTTAGACTAGTAATTCAACACTGTTAACCATCACAGTTTCCTGATGAAAAGCAAACAGTTGGATAAAGTATTCATTTAGCTTATGTATTCAGCACTCATTCAGTCCCAATGCATTTCTTATAATTTGGCTAACACATTAGAAGTTTTGCAACATTGTTTAAAATAATGTTTAAGCGTATGATGGAGGTCTTTATAATTTCCCTTCCTTTAGTTACTACATCTATCCATTTGCCTTATTTTACTGAGTTAAACTTTATTTTTCACATCAGCTATTAAACATGGGCATCAATTTTACCTAACTCATTTGTCATTGTAGCATTGCAGTGCCATCTAGTTTCCACATAGAAGGGACCCCATGTATCTGTTTTACCTGGGACTATAAGCTTGTTCCATTCTAGGAATAGAGCAATAAAGAAGAGGAGAAAGTGGAGATAAATTGGGGTCACAGAGAATAGAAAAGTGATGAATTTAGGATCACATTAAAGAGAGAAAGATTTCAAGAGAACATAAAGGTTTCTCCATAATACTTTATTGTATAAATACATGCAAAAATTAATAGATGAGTGAATGAAGTGGCCAGAAACCTGAGTTTGAATCCTAGCTCTTCTCTTGAGTATCCAAAAATTTTGGCAAGTTACTTAGCCTTTCTGAGCTTTGATTTTTCATTTACAAGATGGAAATAATAACACTTTGCAAAACTGATTTGAAGATTAGACATGATGCATATAAAGAAACTAGCTCATCATTTAGGAAATAGGGAATGTTCAATAACTTACCGTGCAGCTGCAGGAAAAATGTTTGATAAATTTCAACTTCTATTTATGATTTATAAAAAGAAATCTCTTAGCAAACCAGGAATAGAAGGGAACTTAGTCTGACAAAACATAGCTATAAAAAACTAGGAAATGCATAGAGCCAATTGTAGCTGAGAAACTCTTGAAGAACAAGAACAAGTAAGAAAGACTTGCCCTATTTCCATTGCAAGGCAGTGGAAATAAAGTATAAAGCCAGCACAGTGGTAGGTAAACAGAACAAAATTTAAAAATAAGGAGAATAGACAAACCTATGGACACTTTCTTATATAGCAGGGATGACATTATTGATTTTTGAAGAAAGAATAAAAATTTCAATAAAATTGGTTTTCTTTATTGGGAAAAACAACAACAACATGTTTTATCTCTATTTAACATAAACAAAAAACAATCCAAAGTAGAAAACTGAACTAAGTGAGGAAAACAAAATTATAAGGCTACTGAAAGACAATATAGAAAAAGATCTTCATACTCTCAGGATAAGGAAGGATTTCTTCACAAAACACAAAAAGTACCAATTGTACAGATAATGTTTATTAAATCAAATATATTAAATACAAGAGCTATCAATAAAAAAAAGTAAAAGGCAAACCACAGAAGAGAACATGATTGTAACACCTATAATTAAAAAAAAAAAGCACCACTGTCTAAAATAGTAAAAGAACCCCCACAAAGAAATATAAAAATGGAGGGACAAACTAATAGGAAAAGAAAAAGGTAAAAAAAAACTTGACCAATCTCTTTAAAAAAAGAGGACTATCAAATGGGAAATAAATACCTGAAATATGTATTCAACCTCTTTAGTAATTAAAGAAAATAAAATTAAAATTACAACAGAACACCATGATACTTCAACAGATTTGCAAATATTAAAGCACCTAAAATATCTGTTATTGGCTGACTTGCACCCCTCTCTTTCGAATTTCTATGCTAAAGTTCCAAACCCCAGTATCTCAGAATATAACCTTCTTTGGAGATAGGATTTTTACAAAGGTAAAAATGATGCCATTAGTGTGGGTTCTAATCTGATAGGATGATGTCCTGATAAAAGGGAAAATTTGGATCCAAAATACATACAAAGGGAAGACAATGTAAAGACAGGGGGAGAAGATAGTCACTGACAAACCAAGGGGAGAAACCTGGAACAGAACCTTCCTTCATAATCTTCGCAGGAACTGAGCCTGGTGACAACTTTACCTCAAATTTCTAGCTCCCAGAACTGTGAAACAATAAAACTCTATTGTTTCCGCAGCCCAGTTTCTGGTACTTTGGTATAGTAGCCCTAGTTAAGGGCATGTACCTGGGTTGCAGGTTTGATTTCCAGCCCTTGGCCAGGGCTCATACAGGAGGCAATCAATCGATGTGTCTCTTTCACATTGATGTCTCTCTCTCCTTCATGGTTTCCCTCTCTCTCTCCCATCCACTTTCTCTAAAATCAATGGAAATAATATCCTCTGTTGAGAATTACAAATAATAATAATATTAACAATGTTTATAGTAGCACTAAGAAAGAACACAAATATCTATCAATAATATAATCTACACTAATAAAAGGGTAATATGCTAAGTAGACTGGGTTAACCGGAAGATGTCTGACTCCCTTCTAGACAAAGCCACAGTGTAGAGGCAGAGGCAGAGGCAGAGGCAGTTAAGAGTGAGGTCAGGCTGGCAGGGGAGAGCAGTTAGAGGTGAGATCAGGCTGGCAGTGGTTAAGGGCGAGATCAGGCTGGCAGGAGGTTAGGGGCAATCAGGCTAGCAGGGGAGGGCAGTTGGGGGCAATCAGGCCAGCAGGGGAGGACAGTTGGGGACAATTGGGAGCGAGATCAAGCTGGTAGGGGAGGGCAGCTAGGGGCAAGATCAGGCTGGCTGGGGAGGGCAATTGGGGGTGAACTGGCCTGCAGGGGAGAGCAGTTAGGGGCAACCAGGACTGAAGGAGAAGGCAATTATGGGCAACTAGGCCTGCAGGGGAGGGCAGTTGGGAGTGGCCAGGCATGTAGTAGAGGGTCATTGGGGGTGAGGCAAGCAGGTAGGCAAGTGGTTAAGAGCCAGTGGTCCTGGATTTTGAGAGGGATGTCTGCACAGAAATCGGGTCTAAACTAGCAGTCAAACATCCTCCAGGGGGTCCCAGTTTGGAGAAGGTGCAGGCCAGGCTGAGAGACACCCCTCCCCCCCATGTATGAATTTCATGCACTGGGCCTCTAGTGGTAAAATAATTATGTATATTTATACAAAGAGGTACTGTACAGTAATGAAAATTATTGAATGATCTAGAGCTACACACTAAATTGATGAATCTCAAAATTATATGACTAAATAAAGCAAGAAATAAAAGAATACGAATGATATAATCTGTTTACATAAAGTTTACACAGTATGTTGTTTAAGAATAAATACATAGATGGTAAACAATAAGAAAAATATCATTATAAAAGTCAAGTTGGAAAGAGGCCCATTGGAGTCTTCTGGGTTTTGCAAATGTGTTTGTTGACCTTGGCACTGGTTACACAGAGTTCATTTTCCAATTATTAGTTAAGTTGTACATGTATGTTTTATTTATTTTTCTGTATATGTGATATATCTCTCAATAAAGAATGAGAACAAAATTACAGCTATCATTATTCTTAGACATGGTTTTTAATTAATGTTTTTTTTTCTTTCACAAACCATGTACACGAAACCATAGTTAGAGATTTCCAGCAGAAATTCAGATCCTGTTATTTAATATATCTGAATTCTTCAATTTAAAGGCACAATAAAATGACCATATACCACACACTTTCTTAACTTACCTCCTTTTATCTATCCTAAATTAACCAATGTAATATATTTGGAAAACAAACTCCTTGATGCTCTTACCACACTGAATGCTTATGGCTAATGTACATAACAATACTGCTTACAGCTCCAATAAAAATCAGTTACATATTTTAATTAATAGAGTAGGAATGTATGAGATTTGTCAATTCTATGAAGAATAATTTGCATTCTTCGGGAAGGCTTGATAAGGGAGAGTCTATTGGGGGAGGGGGGGAAACCCTATAATTAGATTGAGCAAAGCAATGATAAAGTTAGAATCTTAAAAATACTATACTACAGGGGGGAAGGGGACATTGTAATACTTTCAACAATAAAGAATTAAAAAACACACACAACTATACTGCAATGGTTTTGGGGGAGTTTTTACCTTCTTATGCTACATTAAGAAAGTGATACCATAAATCAAATTTATCCAGTTTACTGTGGTTGACAGGAGACAGACATGAAGCACCAATCAGTGGCCCTTTGACTTGAATAAGCTCAAGGAAAAACCTTGGCACTACATTAAAATATTGCTGACTGTACAATCCTAATGTAAGTTTGACCTTAAAGTATTGAGCTATCAATAAAGCATTATTCGTAATTCTCTGCTTCAATTTACTCTTTAATTAAACTATTAACTACTGACCTCAATAGGGTCAGATAAGAAGGCATTTGGATTGTATTTTCCACAAGTTGGTATATGAAAAAGGGGCAAAAGGAGGGCACTGAAAGTTTGGTTTAAAAAAACTGCCCCCGGAGAGCAAATTTTCAAAGTTCTTGTCAGACATATTGTCTTCATCTTCTTAACCCATATATTCTCCTCAACTTATTCCCATCAGGATTTTATATCCAGTGTTCTCTATATCCCCAAAGTATATTTATACCTATGAGCTAGGTGAGCCCTAATTCCCCAGGTGCTTACAAACATTCATATGATAATTTTTTTATGGGAAATAACAAAGCAGCTCAAGTTCTCTAAAGTGTGTATAGGATGAATAGCATAGAACAAAAAACTTCTGCCGCCAAGAACATTTTTCAGGATTATAGTACCATGACTAAGTGATTCTCAAAGCCTCCTTGGATCAAATTAAGAACTTACGACCCCTGTGGGTTGTGCCAAACATATCCCCTGGGGCCCATCAGTCTTCTGATTATTTCTCCCATCTGTAATTTAGAAAGTAGTGAGTTTACACTGAAAGTTTGCACAGAAAACAGACTATCCTAACAGGAATCAAGATGGTAATCTTTCTCTGTGTGTTTCAGACTTGGGTCCTAAGGGACTGTCCGAAGACCAGAAATACACTAACAAAGGGACATGGAGTATGGTCATATTTCCTTTGGTCTCTGTAGGCATTATATGGTCCTAGACTGCTCCTGTCTTCCTCTATCCATTAATTTCCAATAATCTGTATTACAAGCAAACTAAGGGACACTAAAACGAGACTACTAGCCTATTCCAACGCCAAAATGTAACTGTTATGTCAATAAATAGGCTACATTCAGATACGTATATACACATATATTTCTCACAAACTGTCTTTAGGATATGCCAATTATGATTTTAAGATTCCTTAAAGATGTTAGGACCATATAGATTGGAGCTATTATTTTAATAATGGGATTAAAATAGTATTCTATAAAACCATTCATAATTCAAGTAAATTTCAACAAATAGGCTTTCTGTAATATAGCTCTCTCTTTCTTGTACTATATTCCAGATATTTAAAATTTACCACCTCATTTATCCTTCCCAATAACCTAAAAAATAGGTGCTATACTTATATCACAGGTGAGAAAAGTGAAATTTAAATAGGTCAAGTAACTTGTCTCAGGATGGGACAAGTCATTTGATCAAAGTTAAGACAGCAAAAGCAATACCCTTTCTATTGCAGGAGTGGCTGCATCCATTACAATTATGCTTATTTATAAAAATAAGCTGAGATGAAATAACTATTCAAAATCTTAGAAATTATTTCCATACAATGGAATATAATGTGTTTACTAGAAAGAATGGAATAAACCTATAGTTGCTAAAATACAAAGTTCTACAAAATACACATACAATTAAGTAAAAGGAAATATGGTGTGGAAAGTATGAAGTTTGTGATTTTGCTTTGTAAAAAAAGTAGTCAATATTTGTAAGATCTTGTAATCATAAACTTTGATAAGATAGAAGAGACCATAATTAAAAGAAAGTCTGAAAAGTTTATAATAAAATAATTTCAAAAAGAGAAAGTGGCAGAGAGAAAAACACGATATTGAATAAGAGAGCAAAGGATTAGTTACTATGTGAATAAAAGCTTATATAAAATTTTGATAAAAATATTATAACACTAATAGGTAGTCAAGTTCATGGAAATATAATTCACACAATATAAAATATAATTAGCAAAGTAACACTTGGGAAATAGTCAATCAACTAATAAAGAAATGCAAATTAAAACTAATGAGATATCACTTTTCATATACTTAATTAGCAATATAAAGACTATCACCAAAATTATCCAAGACTGAAGTGAAATTTGTATCTTCCCTTTTTACTGATGACACAGAAATTGCAACAGCCTTTTGAGAAAGTAATTTAATGATATAATCTAAGAATTATGAAAATATATTAAGTTTTTGTATTTTAGAAATTCTTCTTTTTGGAATTTAGTAAAAAAATCTAAAGGAAAACAATACATTTGTAACATGTTTTTGGCAACATTATGTATAAGAACAGAAGTTTAGAATAACCTTACACATGTTCAACAATAAAGAAATTATTACTCATGAAATAATTCCTTTATTAAAAGTTCTTCAATAGGATTTTATGTGGATTTTAACATGGTTATTATAAAAATACAAATCACATATGAAAAATAGGTATAATATTTTATAACATTTAGAAAGTACAGATATGTATGTTATGATGTAGAATCATGCATATATTTGGATGGGTAACAGAGAAAATCAACTTCATTTGTTGAGTTCAAGTGTATTGATACTTATTAATTTTAATTGAATTTCTGTTAATGCTCTTATAAAATATTTCTGCAAGTAATAACAATTTTTATAACTTTAAAACATATTGTAGTGTGTTTAAGCAACAAAAAGGAAAGAGAAAATTTAATTTCCACCGAAATTTTTATATTTATCATAAGCATTGATATATAGGGACAAAGAGCAGTTGAATAACTACATTATTGTTTATGTGCAAATGTTTTTTAGAGGCTTTCTAAGGTAATATGTCATAAAGCACCAACAGATTAAGTAAAAATATAAGTGATATTGCAGACCAGGTGATGTAACTATTGTACATTTTAAAAAATATAGTATTTTTTAATATTGCACACAGCTGTATTTCGTTTTTATTTAGAAAATAATATACATATTTAATTATGTTTATTAGGTTCACTTAATATTGTGGGATGAGAGATGATTCCTATGTTTTATTTAATTGTAGTATTTAAAAGAAATTGAATAGTATGATTTAAAAATAAAATGTTTTATTTGTGTACTGCACTACCATACTTATAATAATCATTCCCATTAACAGCAGCTTTATGACTAAGTGTTTCGGACAAAGTCAGCACCTATAGTTTCGTTTGGGTGAAAATGTTTCTGGATTAGTAATCAGAAAATAGTTTCTCCATATAGGTACAAATTTTCATGTCAACATACTTCTGTAAAAAAAAAAGTTTCATTTTAATCTTCCTGGAAATGAGCATTTAGCATTTAATCAGTAAATACATTCATTGAAACTATTAAAGGAATTAAAAGGACTAAATGAATATCATAAATTGGCATCATTAAACATGACATACTTTAAAGCACTAAAGATAAACTGTATTTATGCCATTTAAAGTGACAAGTTTAATAAAATAATACTTTTATAAACAGTTTATCAAAAAGAAAGCAAAAATATGTTAGGTTTAACCATTTAAACTGCTTTTCTTTTTTGGCTTACTTCTCTTTTTAAAAAAATAAGTCATACTATTCAAATTACTCTCCTAAGAGATAACATTTACCATTTTCAAACTTAAGTTAAATTGCTTTTCATTACTTCTTCATACAGCTATAGTCTGCAATTTTTCTGTAGTTATAATTTTTAAATCAACTTTTCCTTCAATATTTCGTCTCTGCCAAATACAAACTCAGAAAGACTTCTAAAATCCCATCATTTAAAGATGGGCCTAGAGTTTCTTGTGTGCAAGGCAATGACTGTCCTGTGTTCAAAACAACAATTTCAAGGATGTTAGTATAGCAAACAGCGTTGGAAGACAGAGATACACAGTGTCTCTTTCCAGAGCACAGGGGCAGTCATGTTTGCTGCCCGTCACAAAAGATTTAGGTTCCCTAAACTCAGAGTTCCTCCTCTGTAAACACAATTCACTGTGAGTGCAGGGCCATCATGTCCTCTCATGTCTTTGTGCAAATTGTGGCTTGGGGAACTGATAAAAAAAAAAAATGAGAATACAGCCTGGCAAGTGTGGCTCAGTGGTTGAGCATCAACCTATTAACCAGGAGATCACAATTTGATTCCTGGTCAGGGCACATGCCTGGGTTGTGGGCTTGATCCCCAATGTGGAATAAACAGGAGGTAGCCGATCAATGATTCACTCTTATCACTAATGTTTCTCTCTCTCTCTTCCTCTCCCTTCTTCTCATAAATCAATACATAAACATATACATATATATTAAAATATATATACATATATATACATAAATACATATACATATACATAAACACACACACACATATATATATATATTAATGAGAATACACTGGCTGCTGTTACTGGTAGGATAATAAACTGTCCTTTATCTCTGACCCAGCAGGTTTGTGTCTTCTAACACACCCATGAAATTGACAGGCTATTTTGTAAGTCTGCACATGAAATAAAAATCTCAGACCCTTCACAGTTCTGGACATCAATAAGAACTTATAATTTATTTATAATTTATAAATTATTTCCAGGACATAAAGGCTATAATTTTCTTTAAGTGAAGCCAGGGCACATTTTCCATTGTGCAGCCTGTCACCCTTAGCTGTAAGAGACAGGAGAAACAGACAATGAAGAGAAATCCACATAACCCACATTTGAAAAATAATAATAATAAAGCCACATGAGGCATAATTTTCTAACTATCCAAAATTACTTGGCTCTAAATGTTTTTATCACATTCTGTCTCCATGGTTTATATATCAAGAACCAATAAGCATTTGGACCAAATAATAAAACTTTAGTCAATCCATTCTGGCACAAAACAGAAACTAGAGTTGAACCAGAAACACCAAGTTTTGCTTTTGAAATCTCTTCTTTCCACTTAGGTTTGTTTATTTGTTGTCCCAAGCAAAAAAGAGTAGTGGTTGATAATCTAACAACAAATTCTAAATGAAATTCAGTCTTAGCCATCAGATTACCTAATTTTAAAAAATTTGCCTGATTCAGATTATAAATGTTTCAAGTTCTGCATATTTTTCTATGATTCCTGCATTATTACTGTTCTATTAGTGACCCAGTGCATGGATTCATGTACATTGAAAAGAAATTAATTAGAAGATGGCTAGCGGGGTGGGACTAGGCCAGATGGGCTGGACACACCCTGGAGCCAACCTTCCGTGGTCCCTCCCTGGCCAGCCATACCTAGGGTGGCACCCAGGTTGAAGGGCATCTGCGGAGTGAGTGGAGTCCCTCCAGCAGGTGGGGTCCCTCGGCCTGGCCTGCGGGAATGGGGCTGAAACCAGCTCTCTGACATCCCCCAAGGGGTCCTGGATTGCGAGAGGGCAGTTCTTGGGTGATGCACCCTGGAATCGGGCTCCCTCCTCTCTGGTTATGGGGTGTGTTACCCAAGAACCACTGCTGCCAAGTCACTGCAGCTCAGTAATTCCTGTGTTGAGCATCTGCCCCCAGGTAGTCAGTACATGTCATAGCTAAAGGTCGGAGTGTCTACCCCCCGGTGGTCATTGTGCATCATAGCTGTTGGTCGGACAGCCAGACAGTTGCTTAGCCTTTTAAATATATAGATTAGTGAATGAGGATCAGGTTAAATTCTGGGTTCTGGGCAGTGCCTAGAAAAACATATATATAATTGCTATGGTGTGAACAAAAGTGATAGTTGCAAATACTGTTGGACTCTACCAAGTGCGGTTATTTCTGTTTTGAGTAACAAGAGTAAAATGAAAATATCAGCTCTGAGAAATTACTCTTTTCTCCAAGAAAATGGCAAATAAACTAAGTGATATTCAGTTGATGTGAAAAGAGAAGTTTGGGTTTGCAGAAATTCAGGAAGTAGGTTATTAATGGGAAGTAAGATAAGGGTTATAGAGTTAAATATAATCAAAAAGAGGCAGCCAGGCCTTCTTCCTGTGCCTGACTCAGCCGCTAGTCCTCAAGACCAAGAACATAAACTAATCTTGACCAATGCAAATATGCTAGCCAGGGAAGTTTCGACCTGAATCCACTCTTCCCTATAACCTATCTCACAACTGCCAAACTTGATACCAGCCTTTTTTTTTCTTTCCCTTTGGGGGATTTTGTGGAAGAGAGCTCCCGAGAATCTCGAGTTACCACACAATCTGCTGCAGCCTCCTATTAATTTCAGTAAGAGGTGGAGAAATGACAGTTTCCGACACATTTCTTCCTCTCCAATTTAAGTCAACAGGAGGCTGCGGCGGATTACACTCAAATATAGAGCATGTTGCTTAATTTTTCCCCTCTAGGCTTTTTCCTAGCGCGGAAAAATTTAAGCAACATGCTCTATATATTGAGTGGAATCTGCTGCAGCCTCCCATTGACTTGAATAAGAGTTAGAGACATGCGCCATAACTGCATTTCTGCCGTACAGGGGATCTCTCCTCTGCGGAATTCACGGGTCTCTCATTGAAGTAAATGAGATGTGGATTCCACCGCAGAAACCACCACTTCATAGTGTGAAAGAGCCCTGAAAGATGCCATCCTGTGCAGAAACTGCAGTGTATTCTATGACGAAGTTCACACTGTTCTATATAGAAAACTTGCCACTAATCTGGAAAAAAACAGATCCATTAGTTAAGCATGTGAATATGACCCCCTGGTCATAGTAACAGGTGTGTAATAGAAAACAACACAGGGAATAGTAAATAATAGGACACTTTAACAAACTCTTTTGACATGACCATCTTTTTTTTTTTTTTAGCAAACCGTCTCATGACAATGGGTCGTGTAGACAAGAATATTAGGAAAAGAAAATACACTGAGGACTTTCTTGCAGTATGGTTTTACCTCAATAATTACAGCAAGAATTGAGAAACCACAATGTGTTATTTGCTGTGAAGTTCTCTCAGCTGAATCTATGAAGCTGAACAAACTAAAATACCATTTTGATAGCAAGCATCCAAGCTTTGCTGGCAAGGATATCGACTGACTACTTTAGAAGCAAAGCTGATGGACTCAAGAAATCTAGATTTGACACTGGTGGCCAATACCACAAACACAATGTAGCAGCTGTTGAAGTGTCATATTTGGTGGCACTCAGAATCGCCAGAGCTATGAAACCTCACACCATTGCTGAGGATTTACTGTTGCCAGCTACAAAAGACATAGTTCGAGTGATAATTGGAAATGAATATGTTCAGAAATTGAATGCAATTTCCTTATCTAACAACACTGTCCGCAGAAGAATAGAGGACATGTCTGCCGATATTCTTAATCAGGTGATCCAGGAAATTAAATCTGCACCACTACCAATATTCAGTATCCAGCTTGATGAATCTACAGACGTGGCAAACTGTGCACAGTTATTGGTTTACACGAGGTATATTAATGATGGCAACTTTAAAGATGAGTTTCTTTTTGCAAACTGCTTGAAACAACAACTGCACATGATGTTTTTGATGCAGTTGGTTCTTTTCTAAAAGCGCATAACATCTCCTGGGAAAAGGTTTCAGGTGTTTGCACAGATGGTGCTCCTGCTAGGCTAGGATATCACTCAGGATTTCAACGTTTGGTACAAAATGAATTGCCAAAAGCAGTTGGAACACACTGTATGATACATCGCCAAATATTAGCTACTAAAATACTGCTGCAAGATTTACAAGAAGTAATGAAAAGCATCATAACGTGTCAATTTTGTTAAGTCGAGCACCTTAAACAGTCGGCTGTTTTGGCAACTGTGCAACGAGCTAGATGCGCCAAGCAATGCTCTGTTTACTTCACACTGAAGTCAGATGGTTGTCAAGAGAAAAAGTTTTAAAACGTGTCTTTGAGCTTCTTGATGAACTGAAAACATTTTTTAATCAGAAAGCAAGACCACAATTCGAAGCACTTTTTAGCGATAAAACTGAGCTGCAGAAAATAGCTTTCTTGGTGGACATCCTTGTCATCTTGAATGACTTAAATTTATCACTGCAAGGACCAAATGCAATATGCCTCGATTTGTCCGAAAAAATTAGATCATTCCAAATGAAACTTCAGCTTTAGAAAAATAAATTGGATAAAAATAAAATTTACATGTTTCCTACATTATCTGCCTTCTTTGAGGAACATGACATTGAGCCAGACAAAAAAATTATGATGAAAACTTCTGTGAAAGAACATTTGCACATGCTTGCAGACAAAATTTCATCATACTTTCCTAATCTACCTGACACCCCATTTGCACTTGCCAGAAGTCCATTCACAGTGAAAGTTGAAGATGTTCCAGAGACAGCACAAGAAGAGTTCATTGACCTAATTAACAATGATGCAGCGAGAACAGATTTCTCTACGAAGCCACTGACAAAATTCTGGATTAACTGTTTACAGTTATATCCTATTCTGTCTGAGTCTGTGCTGTGCCTTCTTCTTCCTTTTCCAACAATATATCTTTGCGAAACAGGGTTTTCCAGCTTGCTGGTAATCAAGTCTAAATACTAAAGTAGACTTGTGGAAAATGATCTTCGCTGTGCCCTTGCAAAGACTGCCCCAAGAATTTCTGAATTGGTAAGCAAGAAGCAACCACAACCATCTCACTGAATTTGGCAGCATACTGTTGCAAAATATTGCACTGTTGTTTACTGTTATATTACTGTTGTTATATTTAAATCCATGCTATGCCATGGTGAAATGTTATTTATTTGGAATTGTTGTTATGTTTAAACCCATGCTATGCCATGGTGAAATGTTATTTATTGGAATTAGTAATAAATATTTCTCAACATATTAAATATTGTTTTTGTGATTAATCATTATGTTTAAATTATGTTTGATTTGTAGCAACGAGAATACATAATGCATATCAGGTATTTACATTCCGAATACAGTTTTGAAGTAGCCACCAAAATTATTTTTTAGTTTGGGGTCACCGCAACATGAGGAACTGTATTGCAGGGTCACGGCATTAGAAAGGTTGAGAACCACTGATCTTGAAGGTCATCTATAAGGATGTCTGATATAATTAGCATATTATGCTTATATTATTATAAATTAAGGGGCCAGTTTCAGAGATGCCATACAGAAAAGTTTTTATTTTCATATATTCATGTTTTGTTATGCTTGTTGTATTAACTAGGTACTTAATCATATTCCAAAGTTGAACAATGAAACAATAAAAAATTAACCTATTAAGAGAATGAGCAATAGCCAGAGTATGCTAGCATTCATCATGTTCCCCATGCCTGCATGACTCTGTACAACAAATATGGACTGGGAATATGGTGGACTTCCTGGCTCCCAGGAGAGATCTTGCCCTCTATAGTACTCCTCCGAGTCTCGGCCAGTTTCAGCTCATGGCAGCCCAGCGCCAGGCAATAGGAGAGGCAAGTTCTCCATCTCACTGAATCCTTTTTTCTGCTTCACCTAGACAGTCGGGGGGAGGAGGAAAGGGAGGGGACTTAAAAACAAAAATCAAATACAACCAATCAACAAAAATCTTGATTAATTAAAAATGAGTCATTTTATTTTCCAAGCTTAAACAGACAGCAGCAGATCAAGTTATCATAGCTGGATGTTTCATCCATAAATCGCAGACCCATTTTCTCATGCCAGGTGTCCCCCTGCTCCCTCTCCCTTGTCTTTCCTAAGATTGCATGTTCTTATACTTCAGTCTTAAAACAGATCACAAAGATTCTAGTCTACAGGTTCAGATTGCTCCAGGCTGTATTTAGTGTTTACCTCCTCTCATTTCCGGCTGTTTATGATTTTTATTGGCAAGACGGTGAGGCCTGATACCAGACATCACTGAGCCCTCACTCTGAGCTCACTGCTGTGCTAGGCCATGGAGATACTGCCGAGCTCAGGCTTTGGCACTTATTCTCTGTGACTTGTTACGGCTGTGAGGTGTACATTCACTGGGTGATAGAACTGACTCTCTTTTTTTGTGAAATCAGCTTTCTTCACCTGTTATTCAAAGGCTTGGTGTCAACTGGTCATGGAACAGGTGTGTGGAGGAGGAGGGAAGAGGGAGAGTGGAGCCTCCATCTTATTTCTTCCGTTTCAAATTCCTCTGTTTTCAACATTGCCATATGGCATCCTACTCTTTCACCATGTTGAAAAGAACCTTCCTTTAGTCCATTGTTTAAACACATCTTCCTCTTGCCTCCCCTAACTACCTTTTCCTGTCTAGGAAGGACCCATCACTTCAGAGTATGTGAAGGACTCAATTACTTCAGAGTATGAGGAGTGATTGAGTTGATATTTCCTGCTCATAATCATGGATGGGAATCACTGGCTTTTTCCTTCCTGTTATGAGCACCCCTAAGAATGTGGTGAGACCTGATGGCATACAAAGTTATGAATAAGATATTATGTATTTTTGGAAAAACGGGTGGTGGGAAACTATTTTCCTTTTAGACAAACATGGGGACATTATGGAATACTATGCAAACTTTTAATGTAAAATAAGTCACAGAATATTTGTGTCTACAGTGAACTGTATTAGATTTCTGTGAGAACCAGTCAGTATATGAAATGCTAAAATTTTATATATAAAACTTATTTATAAAACTTTGACAAGCACTACCCCAGTTTCTTATTCCCTAGAAAGTTATCTCTATAGATTTTTAACAGAGTACATGGTTTAAACCTTAAAAATCATGACATATCATGGACATAGCTCTAAATAAAGGTGAACTGTTTCCTAAGAGACAATTAACTGAGTTTTATGATCATTTGAAAAGATTTTAATGCAATGATTTTTTTCAAGATTTTTTTCTTTATAAACATTAAAATATATAGTATCAATTCAATGTCTTTTACTGTTCTTTTATAAAGCAATGGCTGGCCATCTTGTGAAAAAGTAATATATGCCAGCCCAAGTTGAGAATCAAAATTAATACCTTTATGATAAAAATGATAACATTCTCTTTCTCTTTTTTTGGATTAATAGAGTGGCAAGTTTCATTATAACAGAAAAGTAGTGAGCAAATCTGTTCCACTTGCAATAAGGGTTTTAGAGAAATTGATCTTTTTGTGAATTGTAAATTTTTAAAAACTAGTGGCACAGTGCACAAAATTCATGCACATTAAAAGGGAATTGATTAGAAGAGCATTGGCAGGTGGACTGAAAGGACCCAGATTCAATTCCAGTCAAGGACATGTATCTTGGTTGCAGGCACATCCCCAGTAGGGGGCATGCAGGAGGCATCTGATGAATGTCTCTCTCTCATCAATGCTTCTAACACCCTTCTTCCCTCTCCCTTCTTCTCTGTAAAAAACAATAAAATAAAAATATATTAAAGGGCAATTGATTAGAGAAAGTATTTTAATATTGCTATTTGCCCTTTCTCTATAATAGAAATGTCAGACATGAAAGAAAATTAGTAAAATGTATATGAAAATCTCCCTCCTGTCAGAGTCTGGAGTGTGCCGTGAGTCAAGTCCCCACCTACCATCTACATGTGCTTCAGAAATATAGAAGACCAAGACCCAGCTGGCTCCACCCACATTGGGTGAGACCCAGAACCAACCAGCCCCACCTCATCAAGCCCCTCCAGGGTGGGGGGACACAGCCTGAGGTCCCCAGCCCAGTGTTAGGGTGGGAGTTGTAGCTTGAGGTCTCCTGGCCCAGTGTCAGAGCAGAGGACATGTCCTGAGGTCCCCTGTCAAGTCCCGCTGGGCAGTGGGTGCAGCCTGAGGTCCCTCAAACCCAGCACTGAGGGGGGGGGTGGAGATGCCTAAGGTCTCTAGGCCTAGTACCAGGGTGGGGGGTTTGGCCTGAGATCCCCGTCAAACCCTGTGGGGCGGGGGCACGACCTGAGATCCCTCACCCCAGCCAGGTGCCATGCACCCTCAGATCCCTACTGTTCAGACATGACGTTACATCGTCCCAGCTAATTTGCATATTCCTTTATTATATAGATAGATCGTCAGCCTGAGACTTAGCTCTGGCTTATAGTCCTTTTAGACCAGTGGTCAGCAAACTACAGCTCACGAACCACTGTTTACCACTCTTTTGACTAATGAGTTTGCCGACCACTGTTTTAGACCATTTTGTGTTTTAAAAGTCAGAACATTTTACATTAAAATATTTCTTCTGGCTTATTTTTAAAACCAAAGGATTTAGGAACACAACCCTCTAGCTCCTCCTGATAATAATTTACCAGGGCTGAGTGGAGACTGCCATTTTTTGGTAGGACAATCTCTCAAGGTCACTACATCCCCAACTTGCCCTGCCTTTATGTCAGACTTACTTTACTCATTTTTATTACTAGCCCAGGCACTTGTGTTGGCAAGATGGATTCATTCAGCCATCCTTCCACACAGCAGACATTTTTAGATATTGTGTATGACACACTGTTCTGCAACTAACGAGGTTATTATTAAGCCCTAGCCTTGCCCTGGAACACCTGAAAGCTCCACATACACAGATACAGAAATAAATCATTGAATAATGGTGTCATTAAAAGCAATGAGAGAAATCTGCTCAGATCATAGTGCAAGCTCTAAGCTAATCCAGCCTGGAATGGTGGGGAGGGTCCAGGGAAGGATCCTCTGAATGGGTGTGCCCAATAAAAAAGATGTAAGAGTAATCTAGGCCAAGTAATACTCTAGAGAAAGGCACAGCAGTCAAAAGCATCAGTATGTTTATTGTGAGAACACAAAGATCAAGACCAAGGTGAGGAAGCTGATATTGGAGAAAGAAGGAAGTCAAGTAGTAGAAGCCATTTTATTGAGTTGTCCCACAATAAGGTCTCAGATTATATTTGACTAGAGGCCCAGTGCACAAAATCCATGCACTCAGCGGGGGCAGGGAGGGGGGAGGAGAGGAGTTTCTCAGCTTAGCCTGCACTGTCTCACAGTCTGGGAGCCCACAAGGATGTCTGATGGATGGCTTAGGTCCTCTCCCCGCACCCAATTTCAGCACACCTAAGTCATCTAAGTCATCAGTCAGACATCCTTAGCACTGCCACAGAAGTGGGAGAGGCTCCTGCCACTGTCACTGTGCTCACCAGCCGTGAGCCTGGCTCAGAGCTTTTGGCTGAGTGGCGCTCCCACTATGGGAGTGCATGGACCACCAGGGGGCAACTATTGCATTGAGCATCTGCCCCCTGGTGGTCAGTGCACATCATAGCGACCAGTCATTTTGTCATTCAATCAATTTGCATATTAGCCTTTTATTATGTAGGATTGTCAATGAGCTAATTCACATGAACATTCCAGTTTACTATCATATCTTATAGCATGAACATTTTTGTTAACTATATTGGATTTAAAATATTTCTAAAATGCAATGTATAAATCTCTTTAATGTCAAGCCTCATACCATGTTGCCAATAAAATACCAAAACTTTAAGTAGGTTTGAAGGTTATTGAACTTTTCCTCTTCCTATCTAATAAAAGAATAATATGCAAATTGATTTTACCTCTGCTACATTCTTAGGCAGTGTCTCTCAAATTTTAGCATGTATTAGAATCACCTGAAGAGCTTTTTAAAACAGAGGTAGCTGCAATTTTAAGTGAAATAAAAATTAAATAATAAATACATTGAACTTATAGATAAGGAGAGCAGATTTGGTAGCTTGCAGAGGATGGGAAGGTTGTCAAAAGGTACACAAAGTTATAAAATAAATAACTATGTAATGTACAACACAATGACCACAGATAGTAATACTGTATTGTATTTTGAAAGTTGCTAACAGAGTAAGTCTTAAAAGTTCTCAGTACAAGAAAAAAATTACTATGTGTGATGATGAATGTTAACTACATTTATTGTGGTAATCATTTTTCAACTTATACAAATCAAAATCATTATGTTGTACACATGAAACTAATATATGTAAGTTATAACTCAATAAATATAAATAAATAACCTTATCCAATAAAATAGTAATATGCAAATTGACCATCACTCTAATACACAAGATGGCTGCCCCAAGATGGACACAATATGGCCTCCACAAGATGGGCAGCAGGAGAAGGCAGTTGTGAGCAATCAGGCCAGCAGGGGAGGGTAGTTGTGAGGGACCAGGTCTTCAAGGGAGGGCAGTTATGGGCAATAAAGCATGCAGAGAAGGGCAGTTAGGGGTGACCAAGCCAACAGGGGATAGAAGTTGAGGGCAACCAAGCCTGCAGGGAAGGGCAGTTAGGGAGACCCAGGTCTGCAGGAGAGAGCAGTTGGAGGGATTAGATCTGCAGGGAAGGGCACTTAGGGGTGACCAGGCCTACAGGGGAGGGCAGTTAGGGGCAAACAGGCTGGAAGGGGAGCAGTTAAGCATCAATCAGGCTGGCAGGAGAGTGATTCATGGTGATCAGGCTGGCAGGAAGCAGTTAGGGGCAATCAGGAAGGCAAGCAGGTGAGCAGTTGGGAAACAGGAGTCCTAGATTGTAAGAAAGATGTCTGACTGCCTGTTTAGGCCGAATCTTACCGGTATCAGGCCTAAATGGGGATTTGAACATCCCTCATGGGGTCCCAGATTGGAATGAGTGCAGGTTGGGCTGAGGGACACACCCCCTTGTGCACAAATTTTGTGCACCAAGCCTCTAGTTTTAAAAATAAAAGCTTGAGAAATCCTAGGATTTAAATTTTTCAACTTAATGTAAGTGGGTAAAATTTAAACATCAATTATTGTAAATAATATTTCACATACAAAAACCCTTCTAGGCTTTAGTAAACCTCAGTTGACACATTTATGCAATTGTTTATTCACAACATATTTATTGATTAACTGCTGTGAGACAGGTGCTAGAAACTTGAAATAGAGTGGAAAATGACTCCCAGTCCCTGTCTTCATTAATATATCACACTAATGAGAATACAAGGGGGAAAAGTCAGATAAAAAAACAATATGATTTCACATAATGGAGAGACAAATATCAATCAAAGAGTATTTCTTATCTACTGACTCCAATCCTAACTTTCTCACAGTCAAGGACTCTCTGTCTCCTCTCTCACTGTCCAAAAATAGAAGCAGTAATTATTTCTTTTCTTCCATAGCCAAGGATACCACCAAACTCTCCAATTCCTACCTGATTTTAATTCCTAATACCAGCCTACAATTCCATAAATGAACACTTAATGAATTCACAACTGTTTATTGAGCATCAAATATTTCCTCAGGATAAGGCTTTGTCAGGGAAGAAAAGAAGGGAAGAGAAAATGAAAAACCCAGAGAACACACAGTATACAAAGCAGCCCAATGGTGATGTGCACTCAGCAAATATTTACTCAATACCCTGCCCAGCTAGCACGAAAGGTTAGAGAAACACAGTGGCAATAAAGCCAGTGCCCTTGACAATCTTGTAGGCAAGGCAAGACCATATTAATTCAATAGAAACAACAATTTATTTTTTACATTTAAAAATATTTAAAACTGGTCTTTATCTTACAATGGTGATGCCTTTGACTGGAAAAATTATAGTAACCATAGCACAAAGTAGCATCATGCTCTGAGGGCTGTGTACATCCAATGTCAGTGGTCCAATTTTAAAAAAAGAAAACAGGTCGCTAGACTCCACCCTCAGAGTTTCTGATTCAGTAAGTCTGGAGTGGGGTCCAATGATTTGGATTCCTAACAAGTTCCCAGATGATGCTGGGGCACACATCTTGAGAAGTCCTACTCTAGGGCAGCTGTCTTTACACTGGGGAATCCCTGCCCCTGTGGCCCACAACATCTTTACAAGAAGTACACAGACAGAAATAATTTTGCTCAAATCTGTTTTCAAGTCTTCCATATCCATTTGTATTCTTTGCTAAAACTTCCCTTAGGTTTGCCTTAGAACACCCAGGTAAGTCAATTAGTCACACTGGGTTTTCCTTTCCCACTTTCCATTTCACAACCTCCTATCCTCACTTTACAAAGGAAAAGTATGCCCAATTCCTGGCCTTGATCTAATGTGTAAAGGTCTCTTGAACATTAAATAAGTGTCACAGAACAGACTAAGGAGTATCAGAGGGAAAGGGAGTGGGGGAAAGGGGGCAGGAAGAGATTAACCAAAAAACTTATTTGCATATATGCATAACCCATGGACAAGACAATAGTATGGTGAAGGCCTGGGAGGAAAGAGGAGGAGTGGAAGCAGAATTGAGGAGGTCAATGCGGGGAGGGGGGGAGGGAAAGGTGGAACGTCTGTAATACTTTTGACAATAAAGATAAATTTTGAAAAATTAAAAAATCACCAAGTTCAAACTAACCCTCCTTTCAGCAAGATACCAAGTCTCCCCATCCATTTTTTAAGAAATGCATTTCTAATAAATATTAAACTATAACTGATTAAACTGTATGAGATTTTGATCTAAAAAGTCTAAAACCCGGAGCCAATATGTTTAGGATCCAATCTTTAAACCACTACTATCTATGAATCTTAAAAAAGTTAATCTCCATGTACCTCAAATTCCTCATCTATAAAATTCACATAATAATATTAAGCTCCTTTAAGATTCTTGCTAGCATTAAATGAGATAATATATGTAAAGTGCTTAGAATTGTGCCTGGCACATTAGAAATGTGCTGTGTATTAGGTATTATTGTTATTTTTGTATTGTTACAACTGCATTAATTATATTAATTTAATAAAAATTTAATATATTTTTATATAGGCTTTCTTTTGTTTCAGGAAATTTTATAGGGTCATCAATAAAAAATATTTCAAGAAAATATATTGTATAACATATTTATGTTATGTGAAAATAATTTCAAGTAAAATATATTAAAAAAGAATTTGTATATTTTTAAATTAATGGTAATAAATATTACATTGCTAGCATTTAAACTTAAAATATGATTTTTAAAGTGATGGATCGATTTTATTAAAAAATGTTAATTTTCACAATATATTGGCATCCTTTACAACTGTTTAAACTTATGATAAAAAATTTTAGATGCTGCAGAGACCGGTTTGGCTCAGTGGATAGAGGGTCGGCTTGTGGACTGAAAGGTACCAGGTTCGATTCCGGTTGGGGGCATGTACCTTGCTTGCAGGCACATCTCCACTGTGGGGTGTGCAGGAGGCGGCTGATCGATGTCTCTTTCTCATCGATGTTTCTGACTTTCTCTCTCTTCCTCTCTGTAAAAAATCAATAAAATATATTATAAAAAAAATTTAGATGCTAAGTTAAAGATGTGTGGTGGTAGGTATTTGATAAGGATTTTCTGAATTAAAATATACTATTTCCCAATTTATATGTAATATATGATTATTGAATCTTTTAAAAATTAGGTTTTTAATCTAATATTTTTACTCTTGGATGAATACACAGTAATGGTTTTCTAATTTGAAATTAGATTTACTTCCTAACTCTGGTTTTTACAGTGAATTCAAAATATCTGAAACATACCAAAAGTTATATTTTGGGTGAAGGCTTTTTAATAACCTTTACCAACTTAGGCTCTTTGGGAAAATAAAGACCACACTCCACAGTGGACTATATCACTAAACATATAGCCCATTACTATTTTGTGGCCTACATTACAAAATATATATATATATATATATATATCTGAAACAACAGGCTTCCTAAAGTGGCTACAAATTAAAACAAACTAGGTAATTTTTTTAGTATTATACTCCCCCAACTCTGATTTATTTAAACTCTTGTAATTCTTAGTGAATTTATATTTTTAAAAATCATCTTGTTGATTCCAAAATACAGGGTGGGCAAAAGTAGGTTTACATTGTTCATATGGAAAAGCCTATCTAATAAAAGAGTTATATACAAATTGACCATGCCTCTGCTATACCCACAAGCCTTGGCCAAAAGCCAATCAGGAGTGAGTATGCAAATTAACCCAACCAAAGATGACTGTGGCCATGGAGTGAGCAGGAGGCTTGGGTTTCCCTAGCAATGGAGGAAGCAAAGCTTCCTGGCCTGCCTCGGCCTCTGCTCAAGGCTACAAAGTTTCAATAATAGAAGATAAATAAATCCCAACAAAAATGGCTGCAACCATGGAGTGAGCAGGAGGCTTGGATTTCCTTCTCGATGGAAGAAGTCAAGCTTTCCGCCCACCCTGGCCTGCTCAAGGCTACAAAGTTTCAATTATAAAAAATAAATAAATCCCAGATACCAGGGCTTCCACTTGGATAGCTGGGGGGCATGGCCAGGCCCCTCAACCAGGCCACCCCAAACCCCAAGGGAACCCTCACCTTGATCCAAGACACCCTTCAGGGCAAACCAGCTGGCCCCCAGCTGTGTACCAGGACTCTATCTTATCTAATAAATGACTGATATGCAAATTGACTATCACTCCAACACACAAGCTGGCTGCCCGAATGTGGACACAAGATGGGTGCCACAAGATGGCCAGCAGGGGTGGGCAGTTGGGAGGGACCAGTTCTGCAAGGCTGAGAAGTTGGTGGTGACTAGGCCAGCAGAGGAGGAAAGTTGGGGTGACCAAGTCTATAGGGAAGGACAGTTGGGGGGTACCAGGCCTGTAGGGAAGGGCAGTTAGGGTGACAAGGCCAGCAGAGGAGGGCATTTAGGGGCAACCAGGCCTGCAAAGAAGGGTAGTTGGGAGCAACCAGGCCTGCAGAGGAGGTCAGTTAGGGGTGACCAAGCCAGCAGGGGAGGGCAGTTGGGGGCAACCAGGCCAGCAGGGGAGGGCAGTTAGGCGTGATCAGGCTATCAGGGAGGACAGTTAGGGGATGACCAAGCCTGCAGGGGAGGGCAGTTGAGGGCAACCAGGCCAGCAGAGGAAGGCAGTTAGGGGTGATCATGCCAGCAGGGGAGGGCAGTTGAGGACAACCAGGCCAGCAGGGGAGGGCAGTTAGGGGTGACCAGGCCAGCAGGGAGGGTAGTTAGGGGTTATCTGGCTGGTAGGGGAGCAGTTAGGCATCAATCAGGCTGGCAGGGGAGTGGTTAGGGGGTGATCAGGTTGGTAGGCAGAAGCAGTTGGGGCAATCAGGCATGCAGGCAGGCAAGTGGTTGGGACACAGCAGTTCTGGGTTGTGAGAGGGATGTTTAAATGGCAGTCAGACAAATCCTTGAGGTGTCCCAGATTGGAGAGAGTGCAGGCTGGGCTGAGGGACACCCCCCCCCCATTTTGCACGAATTTTGTGCACAGGGGGCGAGAGGGTGTCCCTCACACACACCTCTAGTATAAGAATAAAGCCTGTGTTTTATGTATTAACAACTGTAAACCTCCTTTTGACCCACCCTGTATAGGCAGATTTTCAAACCTCTGATTAAAACTTTTAGTAATCCATCAGTGCACATGTTATTTTCCCTGTACTTACATCACTTAATGGGCAACACTTTTCCTTTAGTAATATTGCTCACTATAATGTGTGTAAGAGGAGGGATAAGCATCATTTCTAAACCTTTCTGGGTATAAGGGAAGTCCAATTTGAAAATAATTAATTTCTGGAAGCTAGATGATAACGAAAGTCAACGATATGCTTTTGTTAAGTTTTGCCCAGGTACAATTAAATACTTAATTATTTCACTTAAAATATTTAAACAATGACTGTTAGTCTCAGGAGATTCATTTTGCAAAAGAAATCTTTCAACTTATTAAATAAAAATTCAAGTCCCTTTCTTCTTGCTATTTAAGTAAAAACAAACAAAAGATAAATCCCCATGAGTATTCTGTCAACACACTGTAAACAAAGAATTTATATTCATATGTTCTTGTTTGTAGGATTAAGAATACTTACAAACACCATTTTAGGGATCAAGTATATATATAAAGCTCTTAGAATTCACTAAATGACCTAAGTTGCAAGAATATAAAACTCCAAGATTGCAGTGTTTTAGAGAAAGTATGATCAAAACAAAACAAAAGACCATTGTAAAGGTAAAGTCTAGCAATGCCAAACGAGACCCAGAGAGGAAAGCATTTTAGAGATAAGGTCAACCTACTGAAATCACTTTTTATAAGGGAGGCATTGATTCCTTCGTCCAACACACATTTATTGAATCCCACCACATGCTAGTCACTGTTTACACACACTAGACCCTTGACTTCCTGAAGCCACCTTTCCACTGGAGGGGAACTAGTACAGACAGTGATGTCCAAAATCAAACAAGCAAACCAAACAGTCAAATGTGTTCAAATGCTGGCTTGGATGCTTGAGAGCCATAAATTCTTTGGTAAGTTGCTTTGCTTTCCTCAACTTCTGGTTCCCCGTTTATAAGAGAAAATATTACCGAATGCATAGGTTTGCTGTGAGGATCAAAGCAGCTAATATAAATAAAGCAAGAGACTGCCAGAGTGTTGCTTGTGTTTTAGCTTCAGCTAGAGAATGAAGTTTAAACCTCTTAAATCCTGGACAAATCAAAAAGGATATTGTGTGCCTTGTAATATTTCATGTCACATCTTCTCTCTCACTCACCTTAACTAGCACACCAAACACTGTATTTCCTTGATTTTAAGACACATACTTCTCCCTTTTGAACTTGTCTGGGATAGGACATGTCTTGTTATCTAAGACTTCTTGCAATCGCTGCTTTCAGGTGGCAGTCATGATCATGACATAGTTTTCCTTGCAGGTCCATGTACAAGTATTAAAAGCAATGGCACCCAAAGTTTCAGAATGGATCACAGTGGCTGAGAAATAAATCCTGGAGACAGGAGCTAAGCATTCTTTTCAAACCTAAGAAACAAATATGTGTGTATAAGTCTATGTGTGTACTGGGGAGAGTGGGACATGCATGAGGCACAGCGGTGAGCTGTTTAGCAACGTTCGGGAACTATTAATCAAATAGTCTAGTTCAGTATAATTGCAAAGTCAGTTTAATTGCCCAGGACTAAAAGCTTTGGGTCTATCATGGATTCTTCGGGTACTTTAAAGAAATGTTTCATGACCATTGTCCTTTTTGGCAGAGGACAATGCTGTGTGGAAAACTATGGGCATTGAGGATTCTGAGTTGAAAAGTAATCAGGAAAGTCTACCTCTAAATGTGAAGGAGCTTTAGGAATACTTTACCCGAATTTATTTTGTCTAGATTTTCTTTCTTCCATATGTGTATAAGAGTTGTATATGACCCAAATCTATATCTAATTAGCTAAAAGAGCTGCTTCAATCCTTGTAAAATAAAAATCTAAGGTATAGATTGAATTGACAGCACTTTTCTTTTTGCTTGATTTTGAAGGTATTTTTAATATCAGAGCGTGTTATTCTAGTAGTTGACAGAATCTTAAACTTCGTAAAGTATATTGTTCATGGTTCTCCAAATATGGTGCATGGCTTATCAAAGGAGCTTAAATAAATATTGTTGAGAGCAATTTACTGCATCCTGCGGCGTGGCCCTGAATGCCCTCGAAGGAAAGGGGTCCCGAAGAAAACATTTTCCTGGGTAGGAATGGGAATTCTCACACTACTCCAGGTCAGCTCTTCATAGTCACCATTGCCACCCTTCAGTCTACTCAATCCAAAATTCTGTTTCAAGGAGGTTAACATCATCATAATAAAAACAAGTTCTACCTGTAACAGTTTATCTGCCAAAAAGAATTTTCAAAGAGCTTCGAAACTATGTTTTCCAATTCTTATTATAACTGTCAAGATAATCTTGTTGATAATTCCTATGAAGAGAACTCTTCCCCATCTTGTATGAGGGTTTTGTGCTGACCCACGATATGCCAGGCCAAAACCACAGCTGCTGTAACTGCAACAAAGTCTAACCTTGAATGGGCAATCAATCTTAACAGGACTACCCATACAGTACCTGGTGTCTGGCAATATACACTTTCAGATAAATACCATGCAAAATGCTTTAAAAGTTATGTAAGCCCTTCAGTTTCACACTACCATTTGAGTCTGGTCCATTTTTCTGATACAACTGCATTATAAATAGAAACCATTGCATCTACATGCTAGAGAGAAATCATCGGTAAGAGAAAGCTTCATCATTTGTAATCTTTAAAGAGTCACAAAAGTTTGTGGACAATTTGGTAAAACCATCTACAGATTACTTAGTTTCGGCACCTTCATAATCTTCCTTTGATGACAAAGACTGGCAGTTTTTCAAAACCTGTCTCTGTTTATCTAGATAAGTGATAAAACCGAATCTTCTGCTTCTTCCTTTCTTTCAATTTCTGCCGACTAGTCATGTAATCTTTGGCAAGTCACTTAACTTCCCATTATGTGGTATTTTTTTCTTTCTTTTCAATAAAATATATCATAAGTCTGTCATAAATATTAAATGAGTTAATACCTATAAAACACATAAAACCCTAATAAATAGATTATTTTTATAATTACTAGAATAATTATATAAAAGATGAATGAATATCTAGATTAACAAATTAATGAAGCTGTGCAATATAAAGCTTGAACTTCAAAGACAGTTATGATTTCAATAAAAGAGAATTAGAGGCTAAACATACTTATTACTGCTATTCATAACATTTCATCCCATCTTCTTCCCTCATCTAGAATATAAGATGGATGCAATGAGTACAAAACAAGAAACCTTGGTTCAGTAGATCAGAGCCACCCTGTGGCTTCCCAAGTAGCTATAGAAAGAGAGAAACAGGAATGATGACTATGTTCTCCAGGATTGCAGCTCACCAAGTATCCAGCTGTGCAGGGACAAGCATGAATGCATGGATACTGAAATAGGGGACTCTGAAACCTGCCAGCCCTTCTGTCCATGTGCTCCAGTCTGCGCTATCTAAGATCCACTGGGTTTTTCCACTTGGCAACAACTTACTGGCTATATCATTTTCTGAACGTGGCTTAACATCTCTAAATTTTAGTAATGCCACTTACATGGACATTTAACAGCCAAGTGGCTGGTCTAAAGACAGTTACATTTGTATGAAACTACAAAAGGACCTGCTGTAGAGTTGGTATTCAAAAGGTGTTAGTCCCCCCAAATATACATAAAGATTTCAGATTAGTCCTCTATAGAAACAGCAACTTGCATTGGACTGTAGGTAACTCTCACTGATATCATTTCTACTCATAGTCCTGGCTGAGTCATCTGAATTAATTAGAGAACAGTTATACCACACTCATACATGTTGTATGAGTATCTGTAACATTCATTTCTATATGTTGTTTCAAATATGAGTTGATCAATTTCAATGGCATAGGAGTCTTGAAGAGCATACCAAATTTTAGATGCTAAAGTTCAATTGAAATTTGGCCTAGAGATGAGCATGTTTCCATGTATTAAGAGCAAGCAGAAGATTCCTAGACAAAGAGCAATCACAAATGGTAATTTTATCCAACTGGGTCCACTTATATTTAACATTTTTTTATGGAACCGAGAAGAAAACAAAAATGGACTTAAAGAAAACGTTTTCCTTTTATGATTTACTTTACAAAAAAACAGAGATGAATTGCCTTATGAAGTTACTTCTTATAACTCAAGGAACAAAACTGCCTACAGAAAAAAATTATGTAATGTCTTTCAAGAGGTAAACAAAATTTATGTTACAATATATATGTAGGCATTTTAACAAATCTGGCCATAACTCCACAACCTACAGTGTCTGCCTCCCCCCAAAAAAATGTTTCCTGATAATAATCTGTTAACAGTGACTAGGGTATTGATAACTTCAAGGCAGGGGAGGTGTGAAAACAAAAGAGGTGGTTTCTGTCATATAGAACACAGACTCCAAAGTGGTCAATTAAAGGAGACCCACCATTAACCCAAATGGCAGGAGGGCAGTAGGGGGTCGTTGACTCCTAAATGAAGTTAGGAAGCAGATTCAAAGGTAATTTGTTACACTTAACTTTTCCCCTGGGAACAGCTTTGAAAATGCCAACTCTTAACCAAGGTTCACACCTTTTCTTTATGGCTACAGATGTTGTTTCAGAGAACATATTAGGATTTTCCATGAATTCTAAACCACTACGTATGTATAAGAAATCATAATATCACACATGCTCCCTTTGATCAATTTTACTTCACTGTTGGTAAGTATGTTGTTATAAGGAAATGAGCTGCTTGACTTTATCCTTATACTGCTACTGGGTGGTCATGTTTTGATATTTTTGCCCCTTTGAGGGTCAGACAGTGAATGATACCTCTGTGGGTAGGTGGTGGGATCTTTGCTTAAATGGGGGAACAGACTTAATGTCAATGATTCAGAAAAAGAGGAAATCCTAGGAAAAGAAATGGAGTTAGAAAAGTATATCTTACACTGAATAAAAAGAGGGGGGTGGCTCTTGGTCTGGGCTAGGGCTTATTAGGGGCTAGACTGTGTGAGGATGGTCTCAGGAGAGGAGAGAAGAAGGCTCTTGCCAGCTGGATGAAGCTGAGTGTTGGCAGGGGTCAGTCCTTAGAGACTCCACATAAGAGCAGGAACAGCAGTTACAGCCAGTGAAGAGGTCTTCTCTGCTCATTATTTCTCTTTGGTTATCTCTGAACATTTGACAGGTCCTGACAAAGATACAGCCGCATCTCAAGTGAGCAGAAGAAACTTGAATGGAAGAGTTTGAGGCTAGAGAGCTAAAAGGAGAGCAGCATGGCAGTGGCAGTAACCAGTTCCCAGAAGGTCAATTTCAGTGGATATGCAATTGGATATGTCTGGGTCTTAAGGATCATATGGGTATCACCCTCTATGTGGACATTCTTCTGCCTAACCTAGAGGACTCGGATGCTTTTTAATTAAAAGAGCTATATCACTTCATTCCTTATTATAACAAACTAGAGGCTCGATGCATGAAATTCAGCCTGGTGCATGAAATTTGTGCATGGAACAGGGGGAGTTCCCTCAGCCCTGCCTGCACCCTCTACAATTTGGGACCCTTACACCTTTTTCCTATCTAGCTAACTTCTTCACATTAAAAAAAATTAACTGAAATATCACCTACTCTAAGAAATCCTCTTTGAACAAATGTCTTCACAATCTGTATTAAGTAATTTCATAGTATACCATTCTTTTTCTTTAACAACTACTTAAAGTGGATGCAATGTGGTTTTCATTCTTGCATCTGAAATTTTTCTTCTTGCTCTTGTAATAGCAAAGCTTATCCTATTTGCCTTTCAAGGGCTTATATTTGGTTCAGTTTCTAGTTAGCTCCCTGTTTTATTTTTTAAGCAATAAATTTGAGTTGTGATAGTAAACCTCACTTGTAATCAAGTCTGTAGGTCTCTCTATCTGAATATTTCTATAATACTTATCACTTTAGCATACCAGAGATTGTGTTTATATATATAGAAAATAACAATAAATATCACCTGATCATTTGATCTAGTAATATTTTATAGCAAGATGTATTATTCTAGTAATTTAATTATTACAAAACTGAGGCATACAGAAATAAATTACATTGCACAATAAAGAATGGCTCAAATATCAAAGCAGAGTAGGGTCAATTTGCATATTATCCTTTTATTATATAGCAAGGATACAGGGAAGGGCAAAAGTAGATTTAGAGTTGTGAGTACAGGAAATACAAAGTTTATTCTTGTATTATTTTTTATCAATTATTGTATTTATCATTATTATTAACCTACTTTTGCCTGCCTCTGTATTGAGGAAAGGACCATATCTTTGTTAAGGAATAAATTATTTGTAGCTTCTCTTTGCTATACACTGTGTTAAATGTAGAGAGATGGAGGATCGTCCCACCTCTAGAGATTTACAGTGTAATAGAAGGAAAGAGATATATAAACAAATAAGTCTTAAAGAATGTGCCCAGCCAGTGTAGATCAATAGTTGAATGTCAATCCATAAACTAGGAGGCCAGTGTTCAATTCCCAGTCAGGGCACTTGCCTAGAGCCCTAGTGATGCACATGTAAAAGGCAGCCAGCCAATCAGTATTCTCTCTTATCATTGATGTTTCTCTCCTCTTCTCCCTTACTTTCTGAAATCAATAAAAATGTATTTGTTAAATATGACAGATGTTTGAACAGACATATTTATTAGATATACGGAGGCAAAAAGAGGAAGAAACATGAAAATTTAATATGATTCATAGGCCTGAATCCATACTCTCACTTCAATCTTAAGCTTTTTCAAGACAGTAGTGTGGTCCATTAGTAATTAACATAACAAATCATTCTCTATCTTGCCATCTGAATTTCTTCATTAGCTTATTTATACATAACTGTATTGAATAAATATTTTATTTTGCCTAGAGAAAAGAAGACTGTGGGGGGATTTTATTTATCTGTGCTCTCTTAAATCAGAAATTAAAAGTCTGGGTCTTAAGGATCATAGATAGGTTATCCAAAACCATCCTTGAGACAACAAAAATTTTAAAGTTCACAACCCATTTTTAAAACAAGTTACTTTCACCTGTAATTGAAAAAAATTTTTAGATATAATAAAGAGATGAAGTCACATTTAATAAAGAAATTGCCCATGTACATTTATTTAATAACAGATTCTTTATAATGTATAATTTTAAACACTATTATGGCCTATAGATAAACATCATATAAACACTATTGTGACAATGTCTGTAATTCAATATCACACTTATGGCACATTGTTTAAGTTCTTGATTTTGATCATTAATAATATAAACTACTTGGAGTTTAAACAGCTATTATGCTCTCATAGTCTCTTTCTTCAGGATACTTTCTGTATTGCCTAACCATGCACCAGGAATAATTTTATTTGTACCCAAAGAAACAGTAAAAATAATCTTGAAGTCTTTGTTGAGAGAGTATCAAGCATTTTAACATTAAACAATCATAGTTTCTATCTAATTTAAATTATTTTATGAAACAGAAATGTTTCACAGAATGCTTGGATCAAATAAAAAATAAATATGTCTCCAAAAAAGTCAATTTTGTTTTTATCATGTGAAATAAAGAACAGAATTAAGAATCTTTGGGGTTTCTCCAACAACTGTGATTCACTGATAACACCTTTAAATACGAATCTCTTATTGTCCATATCCTTGTTTAAAGAGATCCAATTAGCAATGGAGCATCAACTTTGTATAAAACATTAGAGTACTACCTAAAGAGTAAACAGGGCCTTTATATAAAAGAAAAAAAGTTCTTACAAGTAACACGTTATATATCAGAGATACATTAGGAGTGCATTTTCATTGTATATATTTTGAATTTTAAAACTTACTCAAATATATTCTTTTCAAGTACACATGCAACATTTTCTAGAATAGACCCCATATTAGGACATAAAACAAGTCACAATAAATTTAAGAAGACTGAAATCATATCGAGCATCTTTTCTGACCATCAGGTCTGAAACTAAAATTCAATCACAAAAAGAAAAAGAAAGAAAAACACAAACACATGAAGGCTAAAACACATGTTATTAAACAATGTGTGTGTTAACAATGAGATCAAGGAAGAAATCAAAAGATACCTCGAAATACATAAAAGTGAAAACACAGTAACTCCAAGTCTATGAGACACAGCAAAAACAGTCCTACAGAGGAAATTCAGGCTTATCTTAAAAAACAAGAAAAACCTCAAAGAAGCAATCTAACCTTACACTTAAAGAAACTAGAAAAGAAAAACAAAGCCAAAAGTGAGTAGAAGAAAGGAAATAGCAAAGATCAGAGCACAAATAAACAAAATAAGAGCCTAAAAGAAATGTTAAAAGATCAATGAAACCAGGCACTGGTTTTTGAAAAGATAAACAAAATTGATAAACCCTTAACCAGACTTATCAAGAAAAAAAAAGAGAGAGGACCCAAATAAATAAAATCACAAATGAAAGAGAAGTAACAACTGACACCACAGAAATGCAAAGAATTACAAGAAAGTATTACAAACAACTATATTCCAACAAACTGGATAATTTGGAAGAAATAGATAAGTTCCCAGAAAAATACAATAAACCAAAACTGAATCAAGAAGAAACAGAAACTCAGAACAGACAAATTATAACTAATGAAACTGAAGCAGACATTAAAAAAAAATGTCCAACAAATAAAACTCCTGGACCAGATGGCTTCACAGGTGAATTTTACCAACCATTCAAAGATGAACTAACACTCACCCTTCTCAAACTATTCCAAAAAATTCAAAAGGAATAAAATTCCTTTTTATGAGGCCAATATTATCCTAATTCCAAAACCAGATAAAGAAATAACAAAGAAGTTTATACGCCAATATCCCTGATGAATATAGTTGCTAAAATCCTCAACAAAATATTAGCAAACCTAATCCAGCAATCTATAATAAAAGTATAATATGCTAATTAGACCAGATGTCCTAATTAGACAAAGCCATGGTGGTAGGGGCTGAGGCCCTTGCACGAATTTCATGCATCGGGCCTCTAGTACATTATAAAGATCATACACCATGATCAAGTAGAATTTTTTTCTGGGATGCAATGTTAGTAAATATTTGAAAACTTATTAACATGATACACCACTTAAAATGAAAAATAAAAGTCATATGATTATATTAATACATGCAAAGGAAGCTTTTGACAAAATCCAGTACCCATGTATGATAAAAACTCTCAGTAAAGTGGAAATGAAATATATCTCAACATAATGAATGCCATGTATAAAAAACATCATACTCACTAGGGGAAAACTAAAAGCATTTCCCTTAAGATCAGGAGCAAGACAGGGATGTCCACTTTCACCACTCTTATTCAACATAGTATTGGAAGTCCTAGCCACAGCAATCAGACAAGAACAAGAAATAAAAGGCATCCAAATTGGAAAGGAAGAAGTAAAACTGTCATTATTTGCAGATGACATAATATTGTATACAGAGAACCCTAGAGATTTGTCTTAAAAAAAACTACTGGGACTGATAAATGAATTCAAAAGAATAGCAAGATACAAAATAAATACCCAGAAAACAGTTGCATTTTTATAAAGCAATAATGAACTATAAGAAAGGGAAACGGAAAATAATTCCACTTACAACTGCATCAAAAAAGGAAATGAAATACCTGGGAATAAACTTAACCAAGGAGTAAAAACCTGTACTCAAAGAATTAGAAGGCACCAAAGAAAGAACTGAAGAAAAAAACAAATAAGTGGAAGCATATACTGTGCTTATGGATAAGAAAAGTCAAGTGTCTATGCAATCAAAAGCAATCTGTAAGTACAATGCAATTCTCTTTTCTTAAATATATTTTATTGATTTTTTTACAGAGAGGAAGGAAGAGGGATAGAGAGTTAGAAACATTGATGAGAGAGAAACATCAATCAGCTGCCTCCTGCACACTCCCTTATTGGGTATGTTCCTGCAACCAAAGTACATGCCCTTGACCAGAATCGAACCTGAGATCCTTCAGTCCACAGGCCGATGCTCTATCCACTGAGCGAAACCGGTCAGGGCTCCAATGCAATTCTTATCAAAATGTCAATGATGTGTTTCACAGACTAGAACAAATAATCTCAAACTGTATATCAAACCAATAAAAACCCCCGAATAACCATAGCAATATTGAGAGAAAGAAAAAGTTGGAGGTATCACATTATCTGATATCAAACTGTACTACAAGGCTATTGCAATCTAAAGAATATGATATTGGCATAAAAACAGATAGATAAACAGAAAAGAAGAGAAAACCCAGACACAAACTTGTACCTATTTGAGCAAATATTAATTGAGCAATACACCATGAGGTATCACCTTGAGGTATCACCTTACACCTGGTCATATTAATTAATATTTGACAAAGAAGGCAAGAACATACAATGGGATAAAGATAGTCTATTCAATAAATGGTGTTGGGAAAATTGGACAAATATATGCAAAAATATAAAATTACTTTCTTATGCCATTTATATAGAAGAATAAACTCAAAATAGATTAAAGACTTAAATATAAGACTTGATAAAATAAAAATCATTGAAGAAAACATAGTAAAATCCCAGACATTTCTATTAGTAATATTTTTTCTGATATATCTCCTTTGGCAAGAAAATTAAAGAAAAATAAATAAATGGGGCTATATCAAACTAAAAAGTTTTTTAAATATATTTTATTTATTTTTTACAGAGAGGAAGGGAGAGGGATAGAGAGTTAGAAACATCGATGAGAGAGAGACATCGATCAGCCGCCTCCTGCACACCCCCTACTGGGGATGTGCCTGCAACCAGGATATTTGACCTTGATGGGAATCGAACCTGGGACCTTTCAGTCCACAGGCTGACACACTATCCACTGAGTCAAACCGGTTTCAGCAAACTAAAAAGTTTTGTACAGCAAAGGAAACCATCAACAAAATGAAAAGACAACCCACTGGATGGGAGAACATATTTGTGAATAATACATTTGATAAGGGGTTAATAGCCAAAATTTAACTCAACATCAAAAAAACAAACAATCTTATTAAAAACTGGACAAAGGACCTAAATAGACACTTCTCCAAAGAGGACATGAAAATAGTCAATAGACATATGAAAAGATGCTCTATGTTACTAATCATCAAATAAATGCAAATTAAAATCACCATGAGGTATCACCTTACACCTGGTCATAATGGCTATCATCAATAAATCAACAAACAATAAGTATTGAGGATGTGAAGAAAAGGGAATCCTCGTATACTGTTGTTAGGAATGCAGGAAGGTTCAGTCACTGTGGACAGTGTGGAGGTTCCTCAAAATATTAAAAAATGGAACTGCCTTTATGACTAACTGATTCCACTACTGAGTTTATATCCTAGGAAACCCAAAATATTAATTTGAAAGAATATATACACCACTATGTTCAATGCAGCAATCTTTACAGTGGCCAAGCTATGTAGGCAACCCAAGTGCCACCAAAGTTGAGTGAATAAAAAAGCAGTGGAATACATATAGAATATTACTTGGCCATAAAAAATAATGAACTCTTACCATTTGTGACAGCATTAATGGGCCTAGAGGATATTATGCTAAGTGAAATAAGTCATTCAAAAGCAAATACCGTAAGTCACTTATATGTGGACTCTATAGAACAATATAAACAAATAAAACAGATTCATAGTTACAGAAAACAGACTGATAGTTGTCAGAGGGGAGGAGGCTAAAGGGATGGGGTGAAAAAAGTGAAGGGATTGAGAAGTACAGATTGGTAGTTACAAAATAGTAATGGGATATAAAGTATAGCATAGGAAATATAGTTAATAATACTGTAATTTCTATGCATAGTGTCAGTTAGGTACTGGATATATCAGGGAAAACACTGTGTAAAGCATATGATTGTTCTAACCACTATGTGAGACACCTGAAGCTAATACAAAATAACATTGACTATAAATTGTAACTGAAATATTTTAAATTACAAGTAACTTACTCATTCAAATCCCTTGTATCATGGTTCATTTTAATATTTATTTTCTCCTGTCTTCAGTGTTCTGCAATCTCAGTATGGTATGTTTAAATGGGTTTATTTTCTGAGTAGCTCTTATTCTCTCAGAGTTCGATATAATTGTATATATTATCAACAATTTTATTTTTATATTCTGTATTTTATATTCTCTTTCATGGTGCTGCATTATCTCAAGTTTCATTATAAGATTCCAAGAAGGCTGTTGTGTCTCATGCTGACTCTCCCTCACGGATTGTATCATCCGCTCTCATTCTTAGTTGACTATTTCCTTCCATGTTTTGTCATGTATTATAGTGAACATATGTTTAACCATAGTCTTCTATCTTTTGCCATTTTCTTGAAAATCCTTTGGCAGTTGAGATGGTTGGTACCATTCTTTAAAAAATGGTTTTCTATTTTACTCTTCCAGGAGTCCCAAGGGTATTTTTCAGCTTGAAGATTTAAACAAAAGCAAAAACCAAAACTCAAATGATATGCAGGCCCAAAGAACGAAATTTTTAAAGGAATATTTCTTTTCCTTTTACTAGTAAAGTTTCTCGTTTTCACTTTGTGCTGGTAGTGTATTCTTCTAGCCTAGCTTCTCATAAAAACAAGGATCCTAGATTTATGCAGGGACAGAGACATCTCAGTTTCAACTCTCTGCCTCATCTGGAACCAAGGTCTTAGCTTCTCTCCATTTCATATGGACACTAGACTCCAAGCTCCTGGTCACTCAGATCCATAACCCCCCAGGCAGCCACAGCATCAGGTCACAGGCTATGCTCTGCCTTTTAATGTCTGCTTGTGACACGTGGTAATCTCTTTTACTTTTTGCAAAACTGCATACTGTTTTAAAATTATTTTAAATATTTTATTTAGTATTGCTAGGTATTAGTAACCATAACTTTATAAAATTATTTCAGTCCACTGTATTGCCAGAGCTTTAGTTTACAAACAGCTTACTATGTCTTATGCTTAATTCTTTAGTCAGTCTCTTCCAAATAGAATGCTTAATTGGACTGTGTTTCAGATCTTGAGAATTTAGAAACTCTTAACATTACTTTTTATGTCCAGAATTCTTCCTCATATTCAGAAGTAATGAGTAAGGGACATACTTTTAAGTTCTAAATAATACATCTCCTAGGATTCTGGCAGAAAATGGTCCATTTCTTGCTAATCACCATTACAAATTGACCAAAACAGAGCACATTAATTGACTACCAATTAAATGTTGGAAAAAGGAATAATATGAATGTTTTTCTTCTAAACACCATTTCAAAATGTTACTACTTACACTATTAAGGCCCAAGAATTGCTCCCAAACAAAATAATTTGCCACCATTTTTAGTGGTAAAGCCTCATAAATATATGTAAAAATCTTTCTACATAGATCGTTACGAAACAGAATTTTTTAGCAAGAGTCATTGAATTTATCACAGAAAAGACAACTTGCAAAAAAAAATTGTGATTTTATAAAAGAAAAATCTCAGTGACTTCAGAAAATGCCCATATCTAAAGCATACTAGTGATTGCCCTTTCACAAATAACACACCTCCCACTCTGGGAAAATATTTGAAATTGTTTAAATAATATGTCAGCAGCATATGGAAGGGTTTATTTGTACTCTCTACCAAAGGGAAGTAGTTTCGTTTAGCTCTTTCTTTTACATTATAGGTGTGAAGTACTGTGGTTTATTGGTTAAAATATTTCAGTTACTTGACTTTTTAACGGAAAAATAAAAACCTTGCCAGAGTAAACAGTAAGTAAAAGTAACTATAAAACCTTTTGGAAATAATAGATTTAGACAAGGCCAAACTCTAATTCTGGTACAAGGCTCTTAAATCCTATCTAATAAAACAGTAATATGAAAATTGGCCATCACTTCAACACACAAGATGGCTGTCCCCATGTGGTCAAAGATGGCTGCTCCTATGTGCACACAAGATGGCCACAGGGGAGGGCATTTGGGAAGAACCAGGCCTGCAGGGGAGGGAAGTTGGGGTAAACAGGCCTTCAGGGGAGGGCAGTTAGGGGCAAACAGGCTGGCAGGGGAGCAGTTAGACATCAATCAGACTGGCAGGGGAGTATTTAGGGGTGATCAGGCTGGCAGGCAGAAGTGGTTAGGGGCAATCAAGAAGGCAGGCAGGCGAGCAGTTGGGAGCCAGTAGTCCTGGATGTCTGATTGCCCATTTAGGACTGATACTTGTTGGATTGGGCCTAAACAGGCAATCGTATATATCTCGAGGGGATCTCAGATTGGAGAGGGTGCAGGCTGGGCTGAGGGACACCCTTCCCCCCAGCATGAATTTTGTGCACTAAGCCTTTAGTTAATTATAATAACTCTGACATGACATGAAGGGTGCTCCTTATGAACTGAAGCACATTCAAATATTTTTGCTCATCTCTCTTCTGCCCAGGTCTAGCCATTAAAATTGAACTGGAATTCCTGAACTAAGGGAGAAAATTCTCTACATAAAAGTAATGTAAGAACTAGATACTAGTAAATTAATAAGGCAATAAACTACATTTGAAGAAAACATTGGGGAAAGTTTTCAGGACATGCTATTGTTACTTTATTTAGTCTCACTACTAATATATTACCACTAGTTTTTAAATCAAATTATTTTTCCCACAGACAGTAACAAGTGGTTATAGACTAATCAGGTGATAAAAAGAAAAAAAATTGTTTATGGGACAGTCTAACTTTTAAAAAACAGTATAGCTATTTTAAGTTACTTAACTTAGTGACAGATAATATTACCATCTTAGATCTCAAATCTAAGCTAATAAAAAAAAGTTAATCTATGTTTCAAATATATACTGAGTGGCTAGATTATTATGATCTCTGAACGCATATATACGAGGCCCAGTGCATGATTTCTTGCATAAATGGGGGTCCAGCCAGCCTGGCCCAGGGGGAGGAGGGACATGGACAGTTGGTCCCTGCTGGTCGAACTCCTAGTAGAAGGAACAATTTGCATATTAGCCTTTTATTACATAGGATATACACTGAGTGGCCAGATTATTATGTGTTCAGAGATCATAATAATCTGGCCACTCAGTGTATACTCTCAAATCAAATTTGAATATAGTTATATTTATAATATCCAGGATTCATTCATTTTTCTTTCTATTTTTTCTTGGCATATATCTCCTTGCTACTCAGAGTGTGGTCCATGGACCAGCAGCCTCCACATTTCTCAGCAGTTTTAGAATGCAGTATCTTGTGCTGCAAATAGAGCCTACTGAACCAGAATCTGCATTTCGACAAGATCCGTGGGTAATTCATAGATCTATTAAAGTTTGAAAAGAGCTGTACTGTATGAAATAAAAATATTCTGTCATTTAAAGTCAAATGCAAATTTTCTGGGGATAAGGACAATGTCCTGGATTTAGATAGTGATGATGATTTCACAACTTTGTAGATATACTAAACACCACTGAACTGTACAACTTAAAATGAATTGTATGGTATGTGAAATATATCTTATTTTTTTTATAAAAGGAAGAAAAAGATGCATACACATACAGAAAAATATATATACTAGACATTTCCTGCAAGCCAATACCCTAAAATAAAATTCCACATCTTAAAAAAAGAGAAATAACAGTAAATGATTTCAAATTGTACAGCACACAGATGAATGCAACCAGTTCTAACTTTTTTTCTTTTATCTTGGGAAGAAAATAGATGCTCCATTTCCTACGGTTCACCTCTTACTGTGAAAGGGAACCACAGCAGCCTTGTCTGTGGGCAGCCCTGGCCAAAGATTGGGGCGCCCTCGCTCTGTTATCCTGAGGGTCTGCCTGGGACCAAGGGGGCGCAATGCCCCCTCCCCCACATACACCTCTAGAGCTGCTTACCGAACTGCTACTACAGAGACCTGATTTCCTCAGGAGGATACCGCATTTGGATAGATGTGACAAGTCAGGAAACCAGACTGCCCAGGCAAGTGGAGGAGCAAAGAGGCAGAAACGCTATCTCCCAGCTGCACCGGTGGGCCCAGGCGGGTGGGGGAGGAGAGACGTTTCCTTCATTTCGCCCGCTGCCCGCCTCTGCCTATCTCCTCTCCGCCCTTGCCCCCAACCCCCCCCCCCCAAAAAAAAATTCTTAAATAAAGTCTTTTAATGACTGAGAATGCACGAGAACACCACCCCCCGCCCGCTTCTAGAGTTTTCTCCTCGCCGGCCCGCATTCTAGCAGGCTCATCTCCCCTGACGCCTTAGGTAAAAGCTTCGGGTGGGGAAGCCTAGAAGTTCTATTTCCCTCCCTTCACCTGGTGACCCGGAATGGGGAAGAGGATGTCCCAGGGCAAGTCCGCCCCCTCCCACGCACGCCTCGGCGCTTCCCTGCCGTCTGGGGTCCGGAGGACCTGCGCGCCCCTGAAGGGCCAGGGCAGGCAGCGCGCGCAGACACGCACCGAGGCGGCCTCGGGACCCTCGTGTTCCGCCTCTCTCCCCCCGAGGCTGAGCCAGAGGGGCGCCCACCGGAATGCGCGCCCTGCCCAGTCCGTGCCACGGGCGCAGGACACGGGGTCCCTCGGAGGGTGCCGGCTGACATCCGCACGGAAGAGACGGACGAGGCACCTGATCACCCGCTGTGGTCGCGGTGGCCTGCGGGCTCCCGCTCCCGGGCAGACCTACGCGCGCGGGCTCACCGGGAGCCATCCAGATCCGCACGCGCCCCTCCGCCCCTGGGGTCCCAGCCCAGGCTCGCGGGTCGGCTCGCCCACTCCGGACAGGGCACAGCCCCCGCGGCGCAGCCCGCGCCCGGCCCCGCTGCGCCCGCACTTACCCGCTGGGGTAGGGGCCGTAGGGCGGCAGCGGGGGCTGCGCGCAGCCGTCCTCTCCCAGCTCCGCGTCCAACAGCAGGTGGTCCTGGCTATCGTTGCGCCGCGCGCCCGCCCCGGCCGCGAACCGGGGAGAGCCGCCCGTCCGGGCCCCAAAAGGTGGGCTCGGGTTCATGGCGGGAAGCCGCACTGGCCGGGTCCCGCGCCGCTCCGGGGGAGACGCCTGGGCAGTTCCCGGGGACGCGGTGCGTGCTCCGCTTCACTCTCCGGACTGGCCCGGGGCACCCCGGTGCGCAGGGGACGAGGTTGAGGCGGGGGCGCGGACACGCAGTGGTCCGAGCTCCCAGAGCCGCTTTGCTGCCGGCAGGGGGAGAAATCTACCAGTTAGGGGGTTACAAAGGGAACCCTGCAAGGAAGCGGCCCGGCTCCCGGGGTGAGTGAGTGCAGGCGGGGCGGCGGGTGGCAGCGGAGCCTGAGAGCCTGGAGCAGGGGAGACAGAGCTGGAGAGTTACTATGTCAACCGAGACTCTCCAGCTGTGGGCTCCCGCCTTCCTCCCCCACATCCTCCGTCTTGATCCCACCTTTAAAGGGATCAGAATGACGTTTTAGAAAGAGCAGCCAAAGCCTGTCCTGTAGCCACAACTTTCTGGGCCAGGATAACCTCTAGCAGGCGGGGCTACACACGCAATTTTTTTTTTTTTTTTTGTTATGGCCCTAAGAGTCTGCTTATTTAGAAATCACACAAATTAAGAACTTTCTAGGAAGCTTCCCTTAAATAAGACTCTTGAAGAACCAAGGAAACCTGTATTTTTTAGAAGAGGTACGATGTAATAACTGTATATGTACTGGTGCCAGGTGGGTACTTGAAATATCGGGGGACCACTTCGTAAATATGATTGTCTAGCCACTATGCTATGCATCTGAAACTAAGCTGTAATTGAAAAATAAAAATCTTTTAAGTATTTTTAAGTAAAAGACACACGAGCTTCTCCTTTCTCTAGACTGCTTTCATTTTCTTAAGGCATTTTCTCTTCCATCCCCAACCCCCAAAGTTCTTGCAACTCTTCACTTTAAAAATGAACAACTTCTGTGATCCCAGTTCCAGATGTTCCCAGTTCCTGAGCAAACCAACAAAAATAGGCAAGCATTTTCTGATGATAACGATAGAGGCCAACAGCTTGCTTACTTAAGAGAAAAATCTTTCCTTCCATCGCTGCAAATGCCAGAATCATTTCTCTGCCAGATGTTTCCCACATTTCCAAACTGTTTTTAATTTTAAGACTTAGTTTTAAATTCTGATTTAATCTTCATAGACGTGAGGATTAAAAACTTCTCAACAAGGATGAATAAGTATCCGAGTACCCAGCAGTCGACAATTAGGAGCCTATTCATTCATTCAACAAATATTTAATCAATGCCAACAGGGTGCCCAGCACCACTTTAGGATTCAGAGGCAAACTACCCAGGTAAGGCTCCTGTCTGCCTCCACAGACACTTCATGGAAGAGAGGGAGATGGATTAAACAAGCAACTGAGAAAATATCAGAGACAAAGGCTACCATGAAAAGAAGAGATTTATGTGATATAACTGGGGACTGAACACTTAAGATTCGGCGTTTATAAGAGACCTGTCCAGGGAGGTGCTAGTTAAATGATGGTTGGCAAAGAACCAGACATAAAGTGATCAGAAGCCCTTTGCAGATGGATTGAAGAAAGCCAGACTGCCTGAGATCCTGTCCCTACAAGTTCCTTTGCTTGGGTGGACAATACAATGGATGTTGGAAATATGAGCAACAGCAATCGACTAGATGGAGGGAGAAAGAAGTCACAAATAAAGAGCTATGACCTAGCCAGTATGTTAAGGGCCAAAGTTCAAAGAAGACAGAAACCATTGTATTCTGAGAACCTAGATCTATATTTGGCACAGGTATGTGGAAGGAATGAGTGGATAGAAAGATGGATGAAGTATTTAAAAGAGAGAGAACATTCTTGGCCACTAAAAGAACCTCCTTAAAAAACTAACATTGATCATTTTGAAGCATGTTATTCTGGATTAAAGAATATATTTTTTTGATCTCTTAACATGTGGAGCCATAATTTAAAAAAATCTTTTTCTTAGTGCTTATGGATAGCAATAAGATACTCTGCTTAAAATTTGTTTGTAGCAACTTCTACCTGTCAGAACTCAACAGCTTTACTGCTTGAATTAATTAGTTAATAAATATTTAATTTAGTGTCAAGATAATCATTTTGGTAAAATCAAGTATTGGAAACAATTTAGTGGGGAAAGTAACAATTCAGATGTTTTTTATCTGACTCAAATTCTATGAGGGAAAGCAGTTAGAAAGGAACTGTAGTGTTAGTTGAAGTGTTAGTCTTTAACTTAGAAAAGAAAAATAGACTATTTTGTTGTTGTTATAGTGAATTGAACTGTTTGTGCCCTTTCTCATTACAATTTTTTTCATTCATAGGTAGCAAGATTTACACTGAAAAGTTATTACAGCAAACTTATAGTGTGATATCAGTTTTGCATTTTGCAAGATAGGGCATGTTTTTCTCTACTATTTGAAATGTAGTTAGAACTGGACCAATAAATCCCAGGAATATTCCCCCCCAGGAGAGAGAAGGTGGTATACAAATAATTAGAAGATTCTGAAAGCTTATGATATGATGCAGTGGAAAGAGCTTTAGGTCAAAAGTCTGAAAGCATAAATTCTTGTTCCAATCATTAAGAGAGGACATTTCATCTCCTTCTGTGTCACTTGTTTAGCAGTAACTGGATAGATAATTACAAGAACCCCTCAGTTTTTAATTTTCTGCATTTTATGATTATGCAGTTTTATATTTTCAGTTATGTTTAGAAAACACTGTGAAACAATAAGACGAGACAACTTTTCAACTGATTAACCTATTTTTAAGCCAAGTACAGCAATGTTGAGTAGATCTGGAGTAATGAAGAAACGTAGGTGAATGAGGAAATGATAGTTCTCAAAGTAAAACATAGTGGATAAGTGAAGAAATTATAATTTTCATAGAGTAAAAAATAGTTCTGTTCTTTTGTTCTCTGTATGTTTATAGTACTGAAATATAAAAGTGCACTCAGTTATAACTCTGAGATGTGGGGATGAGGATAGAGGGAATCTTTTTGGAAGGAGGAAGGGATTCTAGTAAGAGAAAACTTGTCTTATATACACACCTGATATTTGATTGGTTTTACAAAAGCTGGTTTATTATTATAAGAGTATCTTGTAAAGTCACTGGGGCAAAATGAGCAAAGCGAAAGGGGTTGGCCTCTGGAAGGTCTCATGCTTGGAGCCCAGGGGGACAAAAGGTTGAGAAAACATTACTAGATGCTGATGACTCAAAAAGAAGCTAAGAAGGCATTGCATGGGAGACTTAGGGCAGCTGCAGTGTGTGAGATGTTGCAGTTGATGGGAAACGACTGACACAAGGCTTTTCTGGGAAATGCAGTTTGGGGTTAGCTGGCTGAGAGCTACAAATAGTAGTTTACTCAGGAATTCATCTGGACTATTTAAAGCATGGAGACCCAAGCCCTGACCCCTACTGCATGTAGAATCCACAGGGGGGGGGGGAGGGGGAAACAAAACACCCTAAACCCCCAGAAGGCCTGATCCTCTATGAATGAAGGTCCTATGTAAATTCTGGTTTGAATGAAATTGTTGCCCATGCTAATAGATCTTTGAGCCTCAGCTTCTTAATTTTTAAAGTAAAGACGTTGTAATAATTACATTTAATATCTCTGTTGCAGCTAAAGGTTTGTTAAATACTAGAAATATAAATTTTACTTAGTAACTATTTTAATTTTTGCTTTAATTTGAACTTAATATTGATGTCCAAAATTCTAACATTATCATATGGGTATTTTGTAAGTACTCATGATTACCATGGTTTTACTGGAATAAATTTAATCTCTTTCGATAGAATTATTATATTGCTTTCAGTAAACTATTGACTACAAGTATCATGCAATATGTTTGTCAGCAAGATTGAAAAATATGAACTGGGTAACAGAGGAGTGATTCTAAAATAGTCAGAACACTGTTGAGAAAACAGCTGATTTATGGATTACTAAATGGAGATATATCAAGAATGGATGGGGCTACTTTATAGGGAGTTAGTTTCCTATCACTAGACATATTCAAAGGCAGCCTGGACCTCAATTTTCCACATATGCTATAAAGTGAATGTATGTGTCAGTGGTAAATTAAATGAACATTAAAATCCTTTAAGAAAAAGTCAAAATTTCATCATCATCCACATATACCCTAAATGCATTCACAATATCTCTGATTTATTTATTTTTTTAACTTAGTAAACTCAGACTAACAGGTACATATTTAACATGGCAAAGAAGACCTATTTCTGATAAAACCAACATGAGATAACGCCACAAATACAGTGGTAGCTCGAGATACGAGTTTAATTCATTCCGTAACCTTGAGGCGTGGGAACACTGAGACCCTCGAGTCGCGTTAAACTGGTGGGTCGTGTGCAGCCGGCCGATCCGAGCACGCGATTACTCTTATCTCAAATGTTGCTCGTATTTCAAAGCAAAAATCGCTCGCTCGACGGCTTGTATCTCAAAAATCTCGTATGTTAGGGCACTCGTATCTAGAGGTACCACTGTACTTTCATCAGTGTAAGGAATAAAATAAAGATATTACTATTATTCATTAGCTAAGAACTTCTACAATAAGCTAAAGAAGCCATGTAAAATAGAGGAAAGAGTTAGTAGTTTATAATGTTATAATTGTATATTATTAAAAAAAATTAAGATTTTAAACTGAAATTTATTAGAATGAGAAGAAATCTGTTTGGAATAATGTTAGCTTATAAAGGTAAACAGAAAATTCAGTCATTTTTCTATATACTAGCAATAGCCAGTCACAATACAATAAGAACTACAAAATATGAAATAAATAGAAACAAACTGAACCAAGAATTATAAGATTTATGTAAATAAAATTATAAAGCTTCACTAGGACCTAATTTAGAGTCAAAGGCCTACATTAGATTATTCAATACATTTTATTGATAGTTTGATGAGAGTGGTATTAAATTTATAGACTAATTGGGTAAAATGTAGTAATTTCTAATATTGTCTTCTCCTCTAGGGACAGGTTTTCTCTACTATTTATTTTTTTCCAAGAATAAATTGACAAAGGAAAAAAAATCATTTAAAAATTATTTTGAAAAACAATGAAAGGAACTTCCCTTATATTAAATGATCTAGTAAAACCACAATAAATAGATCGGTATTAACAAATCACATACATTAAAAGAACATAATAGAAAGTTTAGTCAAAAACATCAGGGCTTAAAAGATTTTATACTATGATAAAGAATATGTCTCTATTCAGTAAGGGAAATGAAGGAATATTGAATAAATGAAATTGGGTAAGAATTTTCTGTCTCCACTTTTGCCAAAATAAATAGGATGTATTAAGAATTTGAATATAATTTTTAAAACCATAAAATCTACAAGGGGAACATTGTAAATAAAATTGAAAAAAATACTATATGTAATCTTGAGGTGGATAACATCATTCTAAGCATTCACAAGAAGCTGAAACAATAAAGGAAAAGATTTATAGAATTGACTAATAAAAGCAAAAGCTTATATGTATCAATGTATATAGCTCGGATAGTTGAATCAATGTCACCCACACAAACCACTTTATCTATAAGGATAATCAATGAAGAAGCAGCTGAAAGGTCAAGCTTTACTGTGGGCTTATGGTTCCTTTTGGCAAGAAGACAAGCGCCAATAATCCTCATGAGCCCATGATTACACGCATTTTTCTAGTCACATTTCTTAGATTTGCCATATTTCATTAAAACCTCACCCCATGACTCTTTTTTAAAAAACATGTATGTTTTTATTTATTTTAGAAAGTGAAGAAGGTAGAGAGATAGAAACATCAATCTGCTGACTCTTGCATGTCCCTACGGGGGACTGAGCCCGACCTGGGGCATGTGCTCTGACTGGGAATTGAACTAGTGACCTCCTGGTTCACAGGTTGAAGTTCAACCACCTAGTCACTCTTTTCTGACTCTCTCACTAACTTTTACAAGTGCAGACACATTGCCTGTATCAGACTGCGGTGGGAAACTTCACACCCTGAGCCATTTCCTTCACTCTTAAAGGGATGTATTTTGAGCACCTAAATTTGTCGAGATTTTAATAGTGAGCATCATGGCCACATCTTTGGTTTCACCCTCAATGTGAGACAGATTTATAGGTCTTTATGACTTAAATAATTTCACAATTTTATTTTTACCATTTGGGAATGAAAAGCAGCAGCCTCTTCAACCCCTGAAAGGTCTCTGAATTTGAAAATTCTCTCTTCTCTTTCAATTTTACTTGAAAACTTTGTGCTACTCTTCAGAATTCCTCTTTTTCTTATATCAGATTGCCAAATATAGCTTACAGCAACCAATATTTGCTATGAACATTCTTTTTTTCTCAATTCCTCCTTACAATTAAAATCTTATTACATACATCATCTTATCCAAGTATTTGAAGGTGACACTTTTTGTCATTTTTTTCTATCACATAACACCAGGTAATCCTTTCCATTATCTGCTAACAGATTCTTTGTTAATCATCACCTGACTTCTAAGAAAAGGCCACCTATTTTAGATTTATTAGTTCGTTAATTGGTTTTACTTACAGAACCACCACACTTCTAGTTACTATACTAATTTTTGTGACAGAAATAAAAGCATCATTTCTTTTGGAGGTCATCAGAGTTACAGTAGTTATATATGGCAGATTTGAAGCTTATAGGAATTTAATTTGTGAGATAAAAGTAACTACATCATAATTTAACTACTAAAAAGCACAATGAGACAATCTTAAAAAAAAGCCAGTGGAAAAAGATACATATACACAGGGAAACAACAGTTCAATTAACCAATAATTTCTTCCTAGAGGACCATAAGACAGTATAGTGCAACTTCTTTAAGTCTTATCAAATCTGAATTTTGAATCAGTTATATTATAGGGGATGTAGAGGAAATTATCCTTCCTAAGACTTGCAAAATTTCATATTAGAGGCCCGGTGCATGAAATTTGTGCACGGAGGCGTGTTCCTCAGCCCAGCCTGCACCCTCTCTAATCTGGGACCCCTTGGGAATGTGCCATGACTGTCACAACCCAGGACTGTTGGCTCCCAACTGCTCACCTGCCTGCCTTCCTGATTGCCCTTAACTGCTTCTGCCTCCCAGCCTGATCACCACCTAACCACTCCCATGCAGGCTTGGGTCCATCCAACTTCCCTTCCCTGAAGGCCCAGTTGCCCCCAACTTCCTTCCTCTGCTGGCCTGGTCCCTCCCAACAGCCCTTCCCTGTTGACCATCTTGTGGTGCCCATCTTGTATCCACATGAGGGTAGCCATCTTGTATATTGGAATGGTGCTCAATTTGCATATTATTCCTTTATTAGATAGGATATTGGGTCCATTTTAAAGTTTATTATTGTGTATGGTATGATATTTAGATTCATTTTTATCCTTCTTCACATGGCTATTCATTTCCCCCAGCATCATTTATTAAAAACTTCACTTCAGCCCTAACTGGTTTGGCTTGGTGAATAGAGCATCGGCCTGAAGACTGAAAGGTCTCAGGTTTGATTCTGGTCAAGGGCATGTACCTTGGTTGTGGGCATATCCCAATAGGGGATATGCAGGAGGTAGCTGATTTCTGTTTCTCTCCAATTGATGTTTCTAACTCTCTATCACTCTCCCTTCCTCTCTGTAAAAGAAACAATAATATATATATATTTTTAAAAATTCACTTCATCCCAGTGTTTTTAGATATCATCTTTATCATACATTAAATTTCCATGTGTACTCAGGTCTATTTCCAGAATTGCTATTTTTTTCCATTAATAAGTTTGTTTATTCATATATGAGTTCCAAACTTTCAATTATAGAAGATTTATAATATATTTTAATACATTGTAAGTCTAGTCCCTTCTTTTAGCTTTCCTTTTCTGTATTTTCCTCGCTATTTTTGTATGCTTATTTTTCCATATGAACTTTGATATTAACTTTCCAATTCCAAAATAAATGCTTGTTGGTATTTTTATTGGAATCACATTAAATTTATAAATTAATTAAAAAACAGTTATCTTTGTGACTAAATTATCATATCCAAATATACCACATTTGGATATGATAATTGCTAGGAGGGCAATGGGGTGGAAAGGGGGACATCTATAATACTTTCATCAATAAAGATATTTTAAAAGCAAATAAAAAATGCCTTTTTTATATCTATTTTTGTATTTTACAGAATTCTTTTAAAGTTTTCTTTATGTAGTTTTTACGTGTCTTGCTAAGCATATGCCTAAGTTTTAAATATATCACCTTATATTTTCCATTATATTATCTAAATATTTATTTTTGCTTTCATGAAGTCTATTAATTTCTGTGTTCATTTTATATCCTGATGCCTCAGTGAATTATTTTATTGTTTCAGTTGATCATTGACTCTTTAGAGTTTTCTAGGAATACGGTCATATCATTTGAACTAAAGATAGTTTTCTATTTTTTTCAAATCCTTACGTCTATTTTTTTTCCTGTTATCTAATTGCATTGATTAGTGACCCAAAGACACTGTGAAAAAGTAGTGTTGATTATATATGTGTATATACATGTATATAAGATATAAATACATATAAATGTGTGTGTGTGTGATCAGATGTGTACACGAGGAAAATATCCATCAATTCCTATTTTCTTGAAGTTTTTAAATTCTTTTACAAAAGGAGTTTTCCGAAAAACTATGGAGCTAATCATGATTTTTCTTCTTAGGTTTACTAATATGGTCCATTATATTAATGCATATCTTAATGGTGAGTCATTCTTATATTCCAGAATAAATCCTACCTGATCATTATATGTTATTTTCTAAATATGGTGCAGAATTTTGCTTGCTGATATTTCATTCAGGCTTTTTGCACAAGAAATGATGATTGTAATATTCTTTTTAATACTATAAAACTGGGTGTCGCTGAAACTGGTTTGGCTCAGTGAATAGAGTGTCTGCCTGCAGACTAAAAGGTCCCAGGCTCAATTCTGGTCAAGGGCATGTACCTTGGTTGCGGGCACGTCCCCAGTAGGGGGCGTGCAGGAGGCAGCTGATCGATGTATCTCTCTCATGGATGTTTGTTTCTATCTCTCTATCCCTCTCCCTTCCTCTCTGTAAAAAATCAATAAAATATATTTTTTTTAAAACTGGGTATCTTTCTTGAAAAACATTGAGAGTATCAACAAAGGGGATGTTGACTTGAGATATGGTTGGTGCTAAAAGAAACTTCATAAAATGCACATAAAGCAGATATTAGTTCACAAATAAGTTAGTTATTTGGTGATTAGGAAGTGATATCAAACATTTTATATCCTAACATGTTAGTTTATAACCATATAGACAATAAGCTCTTTACTGTATTTTAGTAACATTTTAAGGAGTTGATTGAGTGTTCAGGCTTGGACATCAATACATTATAGCTTTTTCTATTTAAAATAATAGCTAGAATAAAGCAAAACTAATAGATCTACCACTAGAAATAAATCCACAATCTCAGATCTTAACATGCCTCTTTTTATTTTTGCTGTGGGAAATTCTCTGTATTGAGAGATAAAAAAGATTTGATCTCAAATGGCAAACTTGACCTCCGTGATTCATAGAACAATTCAATGAAGCAGGGACCAGTAAACTGGGCCAGATTCTGCCTGTGGTCTGTTTTTGAAGGAAATGTTAGCAAAGAATGGTTTTTACATTTTAAACCTTATGAAAAAAATAAAGATAAATATCTTACTAGGACTACAAAGCCTAAAATATTTATATTTGGTTCATCATAGAGAAAGTTTGTTGATCCCTGCACTAAAGTACTTGCAATGACATTATCACATCTAAAAAGAAATAAATAAATAAGTAACATTTGCCAGAGTCTTGTGTAGTTAAATCAGGGCCATATAGCTGACTATGAGCAATTATAAACATTTCTGCACAATAATTAACACTCTTTCAATTGACATTTGGGGTCTATGCTCCCTCCCCTTGAATTGGGATCAACTTTAGTGACTCTCTTATATCTATCAAGTTCTAGCTGAAACAATGTGTACCTCCTACTGCTTCCATTTGGAACTTGTCTTTGGAGGCACCCTAGAGGAAGTCCAAATTCCTTGCATCCTTAGCTGTGAAGAACACAGACCACATGAAAAGGCTACATGTAGTTGTTCTGGCTGAAAATCCCTACTGAAATTTCATCTGACAGCCAGCACCAACAGCCAGACATATATGTGAAGACACTAATGAAATAAGTCTTTAGTCTTGAATTTACTCTCAGCTATCAAGTCTTACCAACCAAGGCTCCAGACATTGTGAGACAGAGATGAGCTATTTCTGAGGTACCTGTCTGAATATATGGCCCACAGAATCAGTAAATTTAATAAAATTATGATTTTAAGACACTAAGTTTTGGGGTAGTTTGTTATATAGCAATACTAACTAGAACAGTAACCAATGGAATAGATGTGGGTATTACATATGCCACTTCTAAACCTAGCCATATATCCCTTTTACTCTGAATTCTCTTTCATAGTGACTCTCTTAGAACAGGAGGTTTAGTTGACATCATTATAAGAAGTCTGGATTTTTGGAAACCACCTGGAGGAATCTAGCCAAAAAGAACTACTTGACCCATATGAGACCCATATATAGCAAAAAAATAAATCTTTACTATGCTGAGTCACTGGTATCTATATATATAAAACCCTAAGCAACCAGTGGACCAATCAATGGGTTGACCGTTTGATCAGTTGCTATGCTGCACACTGACTACCAGGGGGCAGATGCTTAATGCAGGAGCTGCCCCTGATGGTCAGTGCACTTTCACAGTGGGAGCACCCCTCAGCTGACCAGCAGGCACCAGACACCGGGCTCATGGCTGGCAAGTGCAGCTGCAGCTGTGTGAGCCTCTCTCACCTCCATAGCAGTGCTACCAAGAGCAGTGGCGGAAGCAAGTGGGGCTGAGGTGAGCAGGAGTAGTGTGGCAATTCTTCCCTCCACCCCCGCCTGGCTTTGGGCTCCTCCTCAACCACCTGCCGCTTTGAGCACTATTACACCCTTGGGGGTTCCAAATTGTGAGAGGATGCAGGCCAGGCTGAGGGACTCCATGCACCAAGCCTCTAGTTCAGATATAATTACCCATTCTATCTTACTAACATAAATACATTTTGAAATTTAAGGCATGAACCTAAAGTAGAATTTAAAGGAAATTTAACTGTAAATTCATATATTACAAAAGGAGAGTACTGAAGAATTAATGTCAAGATGTAATAAAAACAAAAGCAGAATAAACCCCCAAAAATATAGAAAATACGTAAGATGAGAAAATCCTATCTAATAAAAGAGTAATATGCAAACTGATCATACCTCCACCACACCCACCAGCCACGCCCACCAGCCAATCAGAGCAAGTATGCAAATTAACCCAACCAAGATGGCTATGGCACAGAGAGAGCAGGAGGAAGGCTTGGGTTGCCCCCAGCAATGGAAGAAGCCAAGCTTTCCACACACCCTGGCCAGCCCAGTCCTCTGCTTAAGGCAACAAAGTTTCAATGGCTGTGGGAGCAGAAGGCTTAGCTCTGCTCCAGGCTACAAAGTTTCAACTGTAGTAGATAAATAAAGCCTAGCTACCAGGACCTCTGCTTGAGTCACCTGGGGGCATGGCCAGCCAGCAAACCACCACAGGCCCCTCACTCAGCCTCCCCATGTCACAAAAGAACACCCACCCTGATCCAGGACACCCTTCAGGGCAAACCAGCTGGCTCCCACCCATGCACCTATCTAATAAAAGAATAATATAGAGATTGACCATCACTCCAACACACAAGATGACTGCCCCCATGTGGTCAAAAGATCCTGCCCCCATGTGGACACACAAGATGGACAACAGGGAAGGGCAGTTGGCAGGGACCAGGGCTCCAAGGGAGGGTAGTTGTGAGTGATCAGGCCAGCAGAGGAGTGTTGTTGGGAGGAACCAGGCCTGCAATGGAGGACAGCTGGGGCGATCAAGCCTGCAGGAGAGGGCAGTTACGGGTGACCAGGCTGGCAGAGGAAGGAAGTTGGGGGTGACTAAACCTGCAAGGAAGGGCAGTTGGGGGGGACCAGGCCCACAGGGGAGGGCAGTTGGGGGCAAACAGGCTGGCAGGGGAGCAGTTAGGGGGTGAGCAGGCTGGCAGGTAGAAGCAGTTAGGGGCAATCAGGAAGGCAGGCAGGTGAGCAGTTGGGAGCTAGCAGTCCTGGATTGTGAGAGGTATGTCCGACTGCCCATTTAGGCCACAATCCTACCTGGAGAGGGAGCAGGCTGGGCTGAAGGACACCCTTCCCCCACCATTGCACACATTTTGTGCACCGAGCCTCTAGTAAGTAAATAAAATTCAATATTAAAAATTTTCATTTTTTTAATTAATGATATTGATAAACCTAATTCAAGACTTATGAAGGAGAGCAAAGGTGAAAAAAAGCAATTCTAGCATTGCAAAAGGGAATCTCACTGTACATCTTATAGACAGCCTATCTAATAAAGAGAGGATATGCTAATTGACCCTCACACTATTGCAAAGATTGCGGTGCCCACAGCCAATAAGGAGAGAATATGTTAATTGACTGCCTCACCCTCAAAGATGACAGTGCCCACAGTCACAAGATGGCAGCATCCAGTCCCCTAAACCCCACTGGGGTGGCAGGTGTGTGGCAAGACCTGCCTCCAGAGTCCCTCAGTCCCTCAGTCCCCCAGCCACCCAGGGCCAGCCCAAGGCACAGGCAACCCTTGGATGGCGGCTGCAGAGCTGCCCATGGCTGGTCCAAGGTGCAGTCAAGTCTCAGATGGTGGCTCCCCAGGCGCCAAGGGCCACCTGAGGCTCAAGTAGCCAGGACCAGCGTAGGCTTGTGTTCCCAGCCCTGGCAGTAGCAGAGGTGTGATGGAGCATTGCCTTCCCATGATTGCCAGGTCACCTGCCACCCCTGAGGGCTCCCAGACTATTAGAGGGAGCAGGCAAGGCAGAGGGATCCCCCTCCAGTGCATGAATTTTCATGCACCAGGCCTCTATTTGAGAAATAATAGCAAAATATTACAAAGTTACTAGTATACCAATATAAAAGCTGAAAAAAATCCTAGGAAATACATCTTATCAAAACACAAAAGAAATAGGATAGCTTACTAATTCTATATTTTAGCAGTATTAGATCAACATTTAAAACTGTCCCATAAAGAAAATAGTATGAAATGACTGCTGGAAAATTCTACTAAATATTTCAAGGAGCAGAATCCAATACTACATCAACTTACCACAGAATAGAAAAAAAAGGTATTTTTTCCAATTACTTTCATAAGACCAGCATAGTCTTTTTAAAATATACATATATTTTATTGATTTCAGAGAAGGGAGAGAGAGATAGGAACATCAATGATGAGAGATAATCACTAATTGACTGCCTTCTGGACACCCCCTAGCAGAGATCATGTCCGCAACCAGAGCATGTCCCTTGGCCAGAATCAAACCTTCAGTCCACAGGCCGTTGCTCTATCCACTGAGCCAAATCCGCTAGAGCCCATCATAATCTTAATATCAAAACAAACTAGACCATGTAGGAAAATATAACAGGCCAATCTCATTCATTGCTATGCACTCATGGATCTCGAAGAGCCCATCCAGAAGCTCAGATACATAGGAGCAAGCCAAACACATAAATAACTAAAAATCATGAATGGCATAAACAAATTGACCTTATCTTAGAAATATAAAAGGGATTTAATTTTTTTTAAACACAATAAGTTATTTGCCACATTAGTAGTTCAAAGAAGAAAACACAAAAAATCATTTGTTTATTAATTCCTGGTTTTGGTTTTGTTCTAAGTGAATCATTAGGGATGTGGGTAAAGATTTTCTAAGATAGTCCCCATTTTTCACCCATTTCTCTGTTTATACACTTTGCCATGTGACTTTGCAGTTCTTCACCCTTTGATTCTGAGGCTGGCTGTGTGACTTGCTTTGGCCAGGGGATATTGACAGATGTGATACCTTCAGAGACATGCAAATGTGATTCTGGATTTCCACTTCCTCTCTTGCTGTTGCTTAAACATACCAAAAGTGCTTCTGCCTTCAGGCCTTTGTCTTTCCTGCTCCCTCCATCAGGAATAATCTGCCCTGTACATTATCCACACACTCCTTGCCTATATTCATGTTTTGCTTGTTACTGCATCAGAGCAACCTTCCCTGAATGTCCATGTTAAAGTAGTATATCCATGAAAAAGAAATTCTTTACACATAATGCTAAGTTGTTCATTGTCTGTCTCCCCTGACTGGATTAGGATATCCATGAGTACAGGAACTTTTCTTATTTTAACAGTGCCTAGAATAGTACCTGGCATATAGTTAGTATACAAGGAATATTTGCAACATCAAAAATATGCCTGAGATTTTACTGATGCAACCACTTTAACCTTTGTTAATTTAGCAAAATGTAACTCACCAAAACCTGACAATTGTTGGGGATGGAGGCGATGGAATGAGATGGGAGTTAAAAGTTGCTAAAAGATGGAATAGTTACTTAAAATGTGAAGAAAGTACCTAACCATGCAAAGTAAATACTTGTCATTAGTCTGTCTAGCTATCCCATACACTGAGAATCACAAACCAAATCTTCATAAATAGTCATATTGATGCCATTGTAATTTAACCCAGTTATTAATAAAGAGAGGGCCAGTGCACAAATTCATGCACCAGTGGAATCGGGCCTGCAGAATTGGGCTGAACCCAGCTCTCTGACATACCCCAAGGGGTTTTGGATTGCAAGAGGGAGCAAGCCAGACTGAAGGACCCCTTCCCGCCTCCCCCCCCCCCCCCCCCCCCCCCCCCCCCCCGCTAGTGCATGATCTGGACCAGGGAGAGATGCGGGAGGTTGGACAGCCAGGGAGAGACTGTGGGAGGGCTCCAGGGCATGACCAGCCAGTCTTGCTCAGTCCCAATCAGCCAGACCCCAGCAGCAAGCTAACCTACAAGTCAGAGTGTCTCTCCCCTGGTGGTCAGTGCACATATAGCCAGTAGTTGAGTGGCCTTAGCATATCATTATATTATACTTTGGTTGAATGGATGACTGGACACTTAGCATATTAGGTTTTTATTATATAGGATAAGAAAGGAGCAAAGAGAAGGCCAAATATTACCACATGCCCAGTAAAGTCTGGGTTAAAAGTGTGTCAATCATCCCTGGGAACAGGTCATTGTCCAGAGTATGTGTGGCCACTGCAACCACAGGCATATCTGAGATACTTGAGCTCCTAAACAAAGGAGTTTGCTTTCTTGCTCTCTTGGGACTCTTGTTGTAGGGGGTGTGTTTTCTTGGCTCCCCTGCATCAGCCTACATGGCCTACTACCACGTGGATCCCACACACAATGGACTAATGGACTACAGCTAGCATAATGCTACTAACAGACTAGAGCTAACATAATGCCTACTACCACATGGACCCAACTCCATGGAACAGAAACTCTAGTTTTGCTTTGAGCTCTGTTGAATCACCAACTGCATCTTTTCTAGGACTGGATTAAGAGAAATAGGACTTCGCAAATGCAGAGATGTAATTCAAGAAAAGTAAAGCTTTCTATCACATCTCATGCTTCTGTGGAAGGTCTCTGTAAATGCTTGTTCCAGCAATACCCCAAGAGCCCAACTCCCACTAGCAACAGAGAAAGACTATCCATGAATTTCTCTGATAACAATATGAAGAATAGAGAAGATAAGACATATTTTGGAGAACCTAAAGGAAATTTGAAGGAAAAACTTGGAAGATATAATGAGTAAGAAACCCAAGCACAGATGAAGCACTAATAAGTGATGATCACAGTGTACAAGGGAGAAAATGAAGGAAGCAGCTTCACTCAAATAAAATGTTTGTATGTGAAAAACACAGAAATATCTGGACTCAAATAAAATACTCAGTATAACATGATCAATGAAACCCAGTAATTAAAGAACAGAAATAAAATGATCTAATTTTTTTTTAGTTACAATCATAATGCTTGCATAGCTGAATGTGTTGTTAAATAATTAGGCAGATGATAAAGGAGTTGTGGTTATAATACGGTAACAATATTTCATAAAATGTAATTAGAGAGATAAACAATAGGTACTAACTAAAGCTAAATTCTGGGAATTATTTTTAAGGAAGTGACTCAGCATGTACAGTGGTCTTATTCATACCACATAGATGCTTTCATTGTATTAACGAAATGACTAGATGTTTAAAAAGGAAAGAACAAAACACACACAAAAACAAAATAAAACAACTATGTACAACAGGGTAAATAGCTTGCCTAACTGAGCCTAGATGAGTCTAAGCTATTTTTAGTCTATGAGTCCGTCCTAAAAGGCTCCTGGGAATTGAAGGGAAATATGAAAAGAGAAAATTTGTTTTCTTCCCAGCTGAATGATACCAAGATATTCCTGAAATACATTTTAAAAGGCTTTTCTTTCCAAAGATAACTCAGTTTCTGTCAGTCAGAGAGAAAATAAAAAGATGGAAAGTTTATTTTTATAATACAACATTTCCTCCAGTGGGCCCTCTCCAGGGTGACTACTATCAACTCCAAGAGTAAATGAAATATCTTATCTATAAATCAGACAAAGAATCTGGTTTTGCTCAGTTTGGGAAAAATTCTTTTTAATGATATGTGTTGGTCTAATTCTGATTACCCTTCTCAAATCCAGATACAGATGGTTTTTAGTCCAACATTACTTATCCAATATGTATTTTCTCATGTACTGAGATTTCAGGTTTCTGGCCCAGCATGTAAGGAGCTTGGAAGTTACCACTTCTTCCTAACCAGTATAAGTCTAAACAAACTGAAAAATCAATAGCTTTTCTTTGATACATAAAAGAAGTGAGGTCACAGGGCAAACCACAAGAGAATCACACAACTCACTGGAGCAGGAGTGCTGAGGTAGGAAAATCTGAATTGCAATTAACAAATTGCCAGAGGCACAGTGCCTGCAACTCATAGAGATAAAAACTTCAGGGACTCAGGCACAAGATGGGAGTGGTTGGAGGGGGCACACTTCTCCAAAGTTTACCTCCTGAAACTCTACCAGGTTCTCACAGTGAGTATAAAGGGAAAATGGCCCAGTGCTTCCCACAGAGAGACAGGCATGAGAACCATTTTGAGATATGTCAGAGCCTTCTATTCTTCTTAATAAGGCCTGCCCTTATTAAGCGACAAACTAGTTAACCAGAGCTTAAAACCTGCAGGAGTTTTATCCAAGTCTAGCTGACCTGGGAGTAGATCAGTACTCAACTCCAGCCATCTCTAGTTTTCCATGTGGAAGTAAGGAAATATTCAACTCCAGCCATCCT